>JAPPVO010000029.1:149919095-150180280 GCA_030407325.1 Camellia japonica
AATGAGACCCTATAATTGAGATTACCGTCTTTGGGTGTGTGAGGAGGTTGTTTTTTATGGTGATAACTTACCAGTCCTTTTATCCCCTGTCACTTTGTAATCAGAGGTGGTGTTGGAGTAGGAGAATCCAATGCCTGCTGGGGACTCCACAAACAATATATTCGCAACTACATCAAAAAAAAAAAAATTACGAGCAAAAAATTCAGCTTATTGTAACTAGCCAAGGCATTAACAAGCATTAACACTCGGGCAATTAAGAAGAAATGAGTTAGGAAACTTGAGAAATTTGGGCATTTTGATCAAAATACGGCTTCACCAACCTTTGTTCCATGCATGAGTTTTTGTATAAAGCATTTTACTGTCAGGATTTACGCCAAAAGGTCCAATCTCTGTCATCGCTCCCATCCCAAGTGATGAACAACCAGGCCTTGGCCAGTATAGAATGTTAATGGAGGATTGTATATATGTTTTAAGTCAAAGTGAAAATATATACAGTAGCTACAGCTAAATGCTTGTTATATAGTCTTCCACATTGGTGTATATATATCTCACTCTTCCTCGGTTGATTTTTTTCGAGTAATAACACACAAACATAAATGGTTTAATGTGATAGAATTATGGACATGTTAATATTAAAATAAAAACTCATTTTAGATATTTCTTATTAACAAAACTGCCACTGATACATTATTTTGATGAATGATTTTGTATGAAAATTCTAAAATGGACCACTTCATGAAGGAAAAAAAAAGTTGTGTAAACTTCAATTTTTTTCTAAAATATGAGATTGAAGAAATTGTTAGCTTCCTAATGTAAGAGGAGTTAATTTGAGCCCACTAAATTAATTAGGCCCAATAGTCCAAGGTTGGTGGGTCCGAATTTATCGCAAGTCCAAGATTGGAGGGCCCGGTTTTATCACCATCAAACGGGCCGAATCGATCTAAGCCTCAAAAGGGTTCGGATCCACGAACTTAGAGACTTACTCGGGCCCGGACTCGAAAGGGTATTGAGCAAGCCTAGAGATCGAGCACTCGGCTTCGAGCAGATTCGATCGTAATCTAGAAGCCGCTCCATTGGTGAGTCCCAGAACACTTGCGGGCTCGGAGTTTTTCGGGATCTACGCACCAGAACCATGGGCGTAATGGAGTTCGAACAAAGGACCCGATCCCGAGGACGGTGAGTGGAGATAAATTCATTCTTTGGTTAAACTAGCCTATACCTGGGTCGATGTGGCACGACCGGGGGGTCCATGAGACTCGGCAATATTTACGGCGTGGGTCCTCTTGGTCTACCTCGGCCCTTTGGGATGATTGGGGATCATTGTTAGGTGTGGCTAAGAAGAAGGGTTCGCCGAGAGGTTGATCTCCTCTTCGGGGTTTTTCCTTTCTCGGAAAGGTCACCTCTCGGACAAGGTGGTTAGAGAGAATATTCCCCATGTGCCTTGCACATGGGCATCCTATATCATGAGGTGCCTATAAATAGCACCCATCCATAGTTTTACAAGGGATGGATTTTGGAGAGATAATTCTTAAGAAAGAACTAATTTCCCTCCTCCATTATCAATTGAGAGTGAAAGTGGGAGATCCATGGGAGAGCCTTGCGATTATTCTCTCTCTAACTACTTTGTCTTCTTCTTCACCCATTTTCTTATCTCCATCATCTCTTTGCTTTGTGTTCTTAGTTGTGACTGTTGAAGAATCTAAGCCTCTCATTATTTCTAGAGAATTCGAGTTTTCTTCAAAGATCTTCGAATTTTCCGACAACGTTTTTGAACCCTCTCATACATTTGGCGACTTCACTAGGGAGGCAGATTGTTTAATGGTCTCAACGAGATCTGGAACCCACACAACTCCAGCAAGGATGGCAGGAGAAGATGAAGTTCGCCAACAAGGATCCTCTAATGGTGGCGATGACAAACCATGGCTCCAGATCAACCACTTTTACTTAAAGCCATTCAAGGACTTCAAAATACTCAGCAGGAGATTCTTACCACTCTTCAGAATCTCACGCACACCATGTTGGTGATGAATTCTAATTTTGCACCGGCGCCAAATGGAAATCAAATTGGCAGTGGAGTTATTCTTGCCGGAGTGTAAAATCAAATCCAATGAGAAGTGGGCCCCAGTCAGCCTGTAGCTTATGGCAACACAACTTCAGTAACACCTGTTTAAACCATAGTAGGCGGTAGCAGTTTGCCCACGCCCGGGCTCCATGGCGTGCCAAGCCAAGATCCAATGGTGACTAGGGAGGGGTTTGGTGTAATGAATGGCGCTCCAATGACTGTTGGTGTCCAGGCAAATATAAGGGGCATGATGGCACAAAAGGGAGCTATGTCCGTACCTAATCTTGTTACACCACCAGTAAATGTTACTCAAGTACCAAGCGAGCCTCCTTTGGTGCTGACAACAATTTGCAAGCCCAACCCGTATAGTTGCGCCGTGCGGTGGACTTTACGGGCCTCAATTCAATGTCCCATCACCAATTGGTTTGTCCATAGGCTGATGGCTAGTATTGTCAAGTGCCTTCGCCAATGATGAATTCTCACACCAAAATGGCCAAGTCGCTCCTAACTCAGTCTTGGTCTATAAGCCAAGTTCCGGGAATGCCACCATCAAACTCTCTCCCTCAACAGTTTCTCACTCTCGCCAATGTGCAAGCCATGTTCGATCTCGGACGGGGCAAGAGGACTTTACCCTCTTTGCCTGATCCAGATGTCAAGTCGCCTTATCCTATTCAGATGCTGAGCTATCTATACCCTGAGGGGTATGCAGTGCCGAAGTTCATCAAATTTGATTGCAAACAAGGAAATGCTCAAGAACATGTTATGCGGTTCATCGAGACCCTGAGTATTCATGGTTCAAACCACGTCCTCGGCTGAGAGAATTCTCTAAGTCCCTCACGACTGAACATATAGTTGGTATGTTAATTTGGCCCCAAACTTTATCTGAAGTTGGGAGGAAATGGTTAACAAATTCCACTCCAAGTTCTTTCAAGTGGCGGAGAAGGTGACCACACTTACATTGTGTAAGGAAAAGCAACGAGAAAGTGAGACATCCTTAACTACGTCAAAAGGTTTCAGGATAAGGCTGTGGATTGCCATGAAGCTATGGAGGAGAGTTATCTGGTTCAAATTGCCTAGAGGGGCATTGACATAGTACAAAATATTTCTAGTTAATCACAAGCTACCCACCTTCTCGGCACTAATAGAAGCAGCTAGGAACATTAGCACTCCTAGACTCAGGAGTCCGGATTTAAGGCCAGTTACAAGACTAGCTTTAAATCGTCTCGTGGACCTATTGTTGCTGTTGCCTCTGCCCCAGATATCCAAAAGTCACAAGGAGGGAGTCATAGAGGCCAGAAGAGGAAACAATATAGTGGTGAAAAGGGCAATGTTTCTTATCCATGTGGAGTCGAGGAGGTAAAAGCTCTAGTTAAGGAATGGGTGGCCGACGGAGAGCTAAAATTGCCTTATGTTGAAGAAATTCCATCAAAGAAGGACCGCAAGAGCCTCGAGTTTTGCGTCTATCATCGCACATTGAAACATCGACAGAGAAGTGTTGGACTCTCCGAAAAATCTTCAGAGATAAAGTCGAGGCAGACGAATTGAGGTTCTAAAAGCAAGGGACTCAAGACATTTGAGAACAACCATATCCTCAGCACCGAGACAATGGCAAGAATGTTGCTATGATAGCTTATGAAGGCTCGATGATTGAGGCTATCGCCAATCTCGATGACGATGATTGTTATCTAAAGACATCTTCGAGCCTGAGGGTGAGCAAGTTTACTAGAAGTGCTCTCGATCCAAAGGGCAGAGCCTTTATGACTCATGTCGAAGGTCCCTTCGATCCAGAAGGAGGAGAAAGATACTATGGAAGAGGAGGACACCGTGTTTATGTGGCATCTTATTTTGAAGAGACCAAGGAGATGGTTAACTACGAGCCTTAAGAGTGGAGAAAGATCTAGATCACTATGCCAAAACCCTGCAAGACTGTGTAAAGTTCAACCAATTCTTCGACTAGCTTGGACTTTCAGGGAGGCAAGAACAAAAATCACCAAGTTTATTATCAATATAGCCGAGGCACACCATGAGGAATGCATGTCGATTGAGGGATCTATCATGAGGAAGGAAAAGAGCAATCTAGTGCCATTACTTTCTCCGAGACTGATCGGAAGTATCCCTTTTCTCACAACCGCCCGCTTTATGTGACTACTTTTATTAACGGAGTTGAGTTCAAAAGGGCCTTTCTAGATAGTGGAGCCTCTATCAACATTATGACCCGCGCTATTCTAGAGAAGCCGGAATCTCTAAAGAGCGCATTGTGAAGCAGCCGATAGTCATCACTAGCTTCGGTGGAAAAATGAGAGTTACTATAGGATGCGTAACAGTTGATTTAGCCGTCGGAGAGATTCGCTTGGCCACCAAGTTCCATATTATCGATTTCGAGGTAAATTATCACATCATTCTAAGGAGGACCTGGATGCATAGATATGGGGCTGTACCGTCAAGTTATCATCAGTGTATTAAGGCTAAATGGGGAAAGAAAACGGTGACAATTTAGGCTACAGAAAGGCCTTTCGAGACCCATGAAGCTCATTATTCTGATGCCATCTACTTCACCGAATTTTTTGTCGAAGAAATTCCCACCACCTCTAAGCCTCGGGGGGTCAAAATTCCTCGTTGGGAGGATATCAAAGATGACAAGGAACCAAGGGCAGAATCAAGTAAACGGATGACGTCTCGACTAGAAAGTCCACCTATTCCTCGGAAGGTGATGAAAGTCCGAGAAGGGGGCAAGATGGTGTACTATTTGTGAAGGTGCGGGAAGTCGGTTTCTTTAGCCACTGACTCCGAGTCAAAAGAAGAGCCTCCTGACAATGACATAGTAATAAAGCCTGAAGTGGCTCCAGAATGCATGCAAAATAGGTCTCAGCCTCAGCCCGAACAACTTATTGAAGTAGATCTGAGTGATGGACAAGATGCTCCAAGGCCGATATTCATAAATTCGAGCCTTAGCCCAGAAAAATGGGAGCAGTTATTAAAATTGATAAGCCGATACTCAGATGTGCTTGTTTGGTCATATAAGGAAATGCCCGGACTAGATCCTGACCTAGTCTCTCATTATCTTGATGTGTTCCCAAACTCCAAACCAATCAAGCAAGCTACTCGAAAATATATCCAGATTTCGAAGAGAAATTAAAGAGGAGATTGAAAAACTTCAATAGGCAGGTTTCATCAGGCCAATACAATACCCCATGTGGTTGGCAAACATAGTGCCAGTGAAGAAGAAGAATGGTCAAATCAGAGTATGTGTAGACTTTTCGAGATTTGAGCAAATCTTGCCCGAAGGATGAATTCCCTCTACCTCACATCAACACTCTCGTGGATGCCACCTCAGGACACCAGATGTTCTCATTCATGGATGGATTCAGCGGATACAATCAGATTAAGATGGCCGAAGAGGATGTAGAAAAGACTGCTTTTAGAACACCTCTCGAAAACTTCTTCTATACAATCATGCCTTTTGGACTCAAGAATGCCGAAGCAACTTACCAAAGAGCTATGACTGCAATCTTTCATGACATGATCCATCATGAGGTGGAAGATTATGTTGATGATCTAGTAGTGAAATCCAAGAAAGAAGAAGACCATCTCCAAGACCTTGAGAAAGTATTCAAGAGGTGTTAGAAATTCAGAATGAGGATGAATCCTCTCAAATGTGCTTTCGGGGTGACGGTCGGGAAGTTTCTCGGGTTTCTTGTACATAGGCATGGTATCGAGGCAGATGAAGACAAGGTCAAATCTATCAGAGCAATGCCTCCCCTGCATTCTCAGAAGAAGTTAAAGAAGTTCCTCGGGAAGGTGTCTTATATTCGGAGGTTTATCCCAGCACTTGCAGAGATCTCTGCCCCTTTCGGCTCTTTGTTAAAAGGAGATGCCAAGTTCGAGTGGAACCAAGAGCACCAAAAGGCTTTCGAGAGAATCAAGGCGGCCTTGACCTCGCCTCAGACCATGATAGCCCCGCAACTGGGGTGCTTATAATGTTGTACCTAACTTCAACCCTTAAGTCCATAGGGGCATTATTGGTCCAAGATATAGATAGAGTAGAACGCCCGGTTTATTACATCAGCCGGAAGATTTGATGAGCAGAAGTCCGGTATACTCTGATAGAGAGACATTGTTTAGCTTTGGTATTCATTGCCCAAAAGCTCAGACATTACTTATTAGCACATCAGATTCAGATTGTTACCAGAAGTGATCTAATTCGATACCTCCTCAACAAGCCTGCTCTAACGGGAAGGTGGCAAGATGGTTGTTTAGCACTAAGTGAAGTCGAGATCACGTGTGCTAGCAAGCAATCAAAAGCCAAGCCTTAGCCGATCTCCTTGCCTAATTTCCAAGTGGTGACTATGAACTAGTGAGTGAAGACTTGAGAGGAGAAGTGCATGCAACCATGGTTTCCGAGGAAAGCTTTGGACATTAAGCTTTGATGGAGCAGCAGCCGGAGGGAAATATGGAACCGAGATAGTCCTCACAAGCAAAAATTGAGAAAATTTGTATTTGTCTTATAAACTGGACTTCCATTGTTCAATAATGAAGCCGAGTATGAGGCTCTTATTTTGGGCTTGATGCAGCTAAGAAGCACATCATCAAGAAGATTCGAATTCGGGGGACTCGAAATTGATAGTGAAGCAAGTTTTAGGACAGTTCATCTTAAAAGAGCCTGCCTTGGCCATATACTGCATGACAGTCCAAAGGCTTTTGACAAATTTCAGAAGATCAAAATAGAGCATGTGCCTCGCTGACAACAATTTTTTAGATGCCCTCGCAACATTAGGGGTAAGAGTTGACATTCCGGAGGAGGAGGCGACAATCGTTATAAGAAGAGAACGGAGCTTTCAATAATTCCCAAGAGCAAAGACTTCCGAAGGACTGAAGAAAAGAAATTCTCGAACAACTCAGAAGCAAACTCGAAAAATTGACTATGACCAAGCTTGCTCAATTCCTGATTATCCAATGTGAACTTTACTTTCGAAGGAATACCAGATTACTAGCTCGGTGTTTTGGCCAACAAGAAGCAAGCTTCCGACTATAGCAGATTCATGAAAAGTCCTGCGGGGACGGGGATATTAGTCTGTACAGAAGGATTCAGAGGCAAGGCTATTATTGGCCCGAGATGGAGAAGGCCTCGAATCAACTACAAAAAGAATGCCCCAAATGTCAGTCATACATTCAGGAGGATGAAGGTTGCTTTAAAATTGATACCCTTGACTGGAGACAAGTCTATATTGACTATCCCAAGGAGGGGACACTACTTGAGAGCCTGAGGGACATTGCACACCTCAAGAGGAGAGCGATGCGGTACTTTCTTGATCAGAATTAGCTTTACAGAAGTAGCATTGAGGGCACTCCTCTAAGGTGTCTCTCCAATGAGGAATCAGATTTAGTCTTCGGAAGAGCCCACGAAATTGAGCATCAAGGAGGGGCTCGGCTGTTCGAGCAACTTATACACCTTGGTTATTATTGGCCGACCATGGAGTCAGATGCGTCCTATACGTGAAGAGGTGCCAGACTTGTCAGAAATATGAAAATTTGATCCATGCGCCAGCCGTAGACCTGTACATCATCCGAAACCATGGCCATGTCATACCTAGGCTTTTGACTTGATAGGGCCTATCTCTACACCTTCCAAAGGATAAGTGGATCCTTGTAGCTACGGAATTGAGCACAAAGTGGGTGAAGCAATCCCTCTGAAGCATGCTACTGACCTGCAGTCGTGAGCTTTATCAAAGAAAATATCATTTGCGGTTTGGAGTACCGAACACCATCATTTCGGACAATGGCACACCCTTTATAAACAAATATGTGAAGAACCTCCTAGAGACTTACCAAGTGAAGCATCACAAATCCACACCCTACTATCCAAAAGGGAACGGGCAAGTGGAGGCCACAAACAAGACATTGATAAGGATTCTGAGCAAGATGATGGATGAATTTGGTGGGAGCTGGTGCAAACAGTTGATAATAGCCCTATGGGCATATCGCACCTCAAAGAGAAAGCCAACTCAAGCAACTCCTTACTCCCTTGTGTATGGGTCTGAGGTAGTGTTACCTATAGAGTTGGAAACACCATCTGCTCGGATGGCTCTGCCTCGGGGATGGTGTTAGAGCCTCGAACCACCAGATTGAAGGCATTAGAGGAAAAGCACGACAGAGCCACAAAAGTCATGGAAAGGTATCATGAATCCATCGCCCAAGCCTATAATCAGACTGTGGTGCCAAGAAAATTCGAAGAAGGTGATCTAGTATGGAAGATCGTAGACCCAATCATGCGAGGACAACCTCTGCCTAAGTTTTATCCGAAATGGAAGGGCCCTACAGGGTAGTTCAAGGAAGCTCAAGCGGGTACTATAGGCTTGTAGGGGTTGAAGATGGCTTCCAACCTGGCCCACTAATGCAAAGTTTATCAAGCATTATTACCCATAGATAGACTCATCTATTTTGAAACTCATTTCATTTTCTTGCTTTGTCTAAAAGTTGTATTTCCTTATGTTATAAAGAAGCTGGTTTCCTTTATGGTGTATGTCTGTTCCATCATTTGTGGTGAATATATTATACTTTTTTCAAGAAAGTTAAAGAATTAATGAAAATATTTTAGCTTTTATGAACATGTGCATGTAGTTGTTTTTTCCATTGTATCATTCAAAATATTAAGTAGAATGAGAAAATAGTGCGAAAATCTCCAAACAACAAAGATTTTGTCATTTTATTACATTGTCCTAGATAAAACATTTTTATCGAAAGGGGCAATAAAGTAATAAAAAAAAACTCAATCTCTCCTAAAACACCCTCGAAGAAGCTTCCTGTCACATTTACATCCTGAGGACAAACAGCAGAGTGTGCCTCTAAAGTCTCAAGGCCTGAGTATAGCCCAACTCAAGTTCATGAAGAGTTGCCTTTGTCTCATCTATAGAGGTCCGATAAGAGGCGAGCACAGACAAAACTTCTACCCGTCAACTGCATTCGAGGCTATATCCAGGCGCTTCCGAAACCAAGATAGATCCACTTGATGACGCTCCATGTTAGAGATCCCTGATATGCTGTCTTGACTACTTTCTCGTTAAGGTCACATAGCCGTTGCCTATCCAAGCTATACAGGATAGTGGCAAAAGACTCAAGTAGAGCAGGCTGAATGAGCGGACATTGGCAAGCAAAGGAAGCAAAGGTCTCAG
The DNA here is from genome assembly GCA_030407325.1 of Camellia japonica. Taxonomy (NCBI): domain Eukaryota; kingdom Viridiplantae; phylum Streptophyta; class Magnoliopsida; order Ericales; family Theaceae; genus Camellia; species Camellia japonica. The sequence continues at coordinate 149,928,327 of JAPPVO010000029.1, forward strand.
GGTAACTCGAATGCACAAGCTGTAGAATCGACGCAAACTCAGGAGCTACCAATAGTGGAGAAATGGTACTTTGCCAGAAGCCGGAGGAGGAACTGGGGTCAGAAGGTAGTTTCAGGAACCTTCCCAATTTCTATCGAGTTAGATGAACCACCCGGAGGGATAACTTCCGAGATAAGTCCCGAGCCTGAGAATACGGGTCGATGAGGGGAAAGGCAAAAAAATCACTATCAAAGTGGAAATCACTGAGATTTAGATCCAAAACATTCGAAGGCACTTGTGATGAAGAGCCTCTAACAGTCGTTTCAAAGGCAGGTGTGTCCCCTCGAGAAGGAGAGCCATGAAGAGTCACAAAGAGAGTTGGAGCAGAGTCTGAGGCAGGTGAAGGCAGCACCTCAGTAGCGGCTAACACTGAAGAAAAGATAAGGAAGTCTTATTAGGGGTAGAAAGCAGTAATGCCATTTGAGTAAAGAGTTCTCACAGATAGAAGTACATGACAAACTTCAGAAAGCAAGATTACTTGAGGAAGAATCATTATGCAAAGTCGGGGCAACTGAAGGGCTCCTAAATCAACAAAGTCACTTGGTCGTACAAGGGGCACTTGATCGATCTCAATGTCTAATGAAGCCAGAACAGTAACAGTCATCCCTGAAGAAGGAATGAAGGCTGGAGGATGAGAATCACCATAAGTGCCAGAGCGAGTCTCAGAGACTGCTAGTACATCCACCTCCACACTATTCCCAGAGGCGCACCTCATCTCTGAACGACCTCCAGAAGCATGTTTATCGAAAGCACACCTCATCTCTACATTGCCTCCAGAAACATGTCCTGTGGTATCAATTCCTGTGGCACCAGTCCCTTAAACAATCTCAGCACCAGAGCCATGGTTTTCAATAATCTCAATATCAAAACAGTGAGCCCCGATAACTTCGTCGCCAAGATGGTGCTCCCCCCCTGAAACTGAGCAAGGAGGGAAATATCTGACCAATGGGGAGGCATTCTCAGTCACAATAAGATAGTGATGGCGCACACGCGGGACAAGGTCACAAAAATGATCGGAAGACTCAGCCTCATAATCATCATCTATAACTGCTATACGAGGAGTGCGCATCTTCACGAGTCTTGCAGACAAAGGGAGAGTGTCATCCAGGTCTAAGTCCGGCCTGGTAGGGGCAGCATGGCCAATAGCCACAGTACCGAGAACGTCAACAACCGCAGGGTCAAAAGACGGAGTACAGTCCTGCGCAACAGGGAAAGTAAAGAGTGTTCATTTAAGAAGGTATAGTCGCAAGAAGGAAAGTAACTTCAAATCAACAAAAAAAATAAATTAAGATGTCTATCTGGTACGTGATGGAGCTTTTTGGAAAGGCGAGGAGTGGAAGGACCGACATCAGGAGCCCTTTTGTGGGCCATCTTCTTGAGGCGGGTCGTCCGAGGACTAGAAGCCTTATTTAGAGGGACTGGCTCTGGAGAAGCAATCACCAAGCTAGAAGTAGATGTCCGAGCTGGAGGGTCAATCGGAGCAGATGAAGCGAAGAAGCTCTCATACATATGATCAGATTTCTGACTCTCAGGCAGCCGAAGAGAAGAGTCCTTCTTATAAATCAGCAGAGGTAGACATATAGTCGGTTTACTCTGGACAAACTCAATAAATGCATCAATGTTCTTTCGCCAATATCCCTTGAAAGAGGGGGTGAAACCCCCTACCCGACTCAAACCCAGTATCGTCAAAGAGCCAAATACAGGAAGCATGGTGTGTACAAGTCTGCGAGTAAAGCGCCCGTAGCTTTCCGAAAAAGATAATAAAGGAGGTGTTGGCCTCGGGGCACACTGGTTAAACCCGAATTGGCATGTTACTCTGTCAAGTCTATAGATGGTGCTATCAACGCCTTCTTTATGCCATACCGGTAGCAAACTGGGACGAACCATTATCAGCATATCAACAAGGTGTGCAGAGATGCCCTTCGGCAAGGGAAAAGACACCGGGCGGAAGGAACCATGATAGATAAGTGGTGTTGCCACACCCACCAGTGGGCATACATAGGGGCGTGCCACAAAGCGCCGAGGATAATCCACTAAGGTATTCAAGGACAGGGTGGAAATGACACGTGACCAACGTGTGATTAACGGCTGGCAAGTCTTTCCTTTCTTAAATGTGTGAGACTCGTCATTACCGAGCACGGGGATACCCTCTTTATTCATTATCTCCCGAAGAACTTCTGCTTCAAATACAGTCGGAGTAGGGGCAAACTTCGGGAACCTCTCGAAAAAAAAAACAGAACAGGAACTGACTGTGGACGAAGGAGACAGGCTCATACCGACCCACAGAATATACCATGTCTCAATGTAGCAGATCCAGTCGGTAATAAAGGTTCCCAAGAACTAGCGGGGCCAAAGGGATCCGATCCCCTTTGAAGAACCTAACTGCCAAGGGGAAGACAAAAGGATTGAGAAAATTTGGAGATGTGCTCGGAAGAATGAAGAATGAGAGGAAGCAAGCCATAAATCCCAGAAAATAGTGCCTAGAGCCATACATCGGGCCGACCTCGTACTCTTGAGAACTAGGGTCAGCATCTTTCGCCAAGGCTGAAGATCTCTGAAGAAGTGGCGGATCCATGCAGTGTAGGAGGCACGGTCCATCCTCACTCGTTTGGTCCTTCTCGCTAAACCATCAAATACAGAGCTCCACCGACCATAAGCTTGAAGATTTTGCTTTTGGGATTGGATCAGAGAATCATCATCAGAAGGTATCCGCTTAGGACAGAAGGCATCAGGGCGAGTCACTTCTAGATGCAGCAACATGAACACATCCTCGAGGGTGGGCTCTATCTCATGCTGGCCAAGTATGAAAGTGTGTGTCTCGGTGTTTCACTAGAGAGCCATGGCTTCAAGGCTAGCATTGTTGCGGTGAATGGATAAGGATTGAGATATTTTCACTGGAATCAATAGCCAGGCCTCCTGAAGCCGCTGACAGAGGCCCCTGTCCGAGAGGACATCATCGACCCACTCCTGTCAACCAAAAGGAGGGTTTGAGAAAGCCTTGAACTGGGGATAACAATATGGAAAGTCCCCTCTCTCAACCCTAAAGCGTAATATCGAAGAAGGGGAAATGAGGGCCCCATGTCTAGAATCAGTGTCCTCAGAAAGACACAATAGAGCCCCCTTCGGAGACAGAAGAAAAGTGGTGGAGGTAGCCGCTCTCGAGAACGGGTCCTTCCGACAAAAATAAGGAGATTTCCTCCACTCGGACGCCGGAGGCACATCCCTTTCTTTCATGAGAGCCGGTTCTGATGACCTCGGGACGATGGATTTCTTTTGGAAAGATATATAGCTGAAATAACAAGTATAAATAGCAAGGAGTCGACTGTATCAAAATTCAGAATATTGGAATTGAAGCAACACATTCAAATGAAATTTCGGCATCAATTGTCTATTTCTCGGGGTATCCACAAGCCTAATGAATGACCATATATGGTTCTAAGAGTTATCATGATGTCATTATCTCAAGTAAAGTGTTTACAAGATTCAAAGTGCTGGAGTATTATTCGTCAAATATATATGGTTAGAGTATAGCATTATCTTCCTTAACACTACAATGATCAAATACTCGATAAACAAAATTTGTGTTCAACATTACGAGTTTCATCACTGAAATCACTCCCTCAGGCATCAACGACAACAAAATTTTTGTTTGTTCTACTCCTTTCAATACTATCAAACATGGAGCGATAAAAAAAATATCATCAATAACAAAAGCTATATAGTTTGAATTATGAGTTCAAGATTCAATAGTATGGATTTCAAGGGATATAATGTTCAAACAACAATCCCAAACATCAATGGCTTAACTTATATGAGGATTAGCAACTACGTTTTGTTTCATGAAACGATCAACAACAAAGATTCATGGATTGCACTGAAAGTTCCGAGAGGCACAAATCTCAAGCACTATCAGAAAATTCCGAAATGCATAAATCTCAAGCACTATCAGAAAATTCCAAGAAGCACAATCTCAAGCAAGGGTTTCAATATATATCCACAAAATCAATCAGATAGGCATAAGACCAGATTGACACAGAGCACTAGTTCAACACTGAAATTAAAATTACCACTGGAGTTCACACAATTCGAAATGTATCAGAGGAATTTATTTTTTGAGCACAAAGTCCATGAAAAAATAAGAGAGAATGGTTTACACAGAAGCTTCCACCAAAATTAAAACAAATTCAAAGAGTTTACTCACAAACTTACAGAAGCAATGAAGAAATCGAAGACCAAAAGCAACGCCAGCAGTGACGAAAAACTGGGCAAACCGACACCGCGCTGATTCGGCGATGTAGTGGCAATTGGTCGGTCACGGCAGGAACCAACGGTGGTGAATTTCAGTGGGTGTGAAATCAAGACCAAGATATAGGGATTCGAAACTCTAAAAAGTGTTGATAAGCTACATAGAGGACCGGTGATGAGACCAAATGGCGCTAGGCAAGACAACGCATGTCGCGTTGAACAGGCAACATGCATAGTCGACGTTGGACAATCCGAAGCCCGAGGCAGCAGTGGTGTCACAAAGGAGTTGGCAACCACACATGTCACGTTGAATGGGCAATAGTGTGGACGGCTCTGGGCAGTCGGGATCGGTGGCAAAGTTACAGCAGAAAGGCCAACAGTAGTCGAGCTGGGCAGTTGAAGACCGACAGCACGCTGAATGGCGCTGGGCAAGCCACTGTTGCAGTGGCAAGATAGACAACGCTGGAGGGCAGAGATGCAACAGCGACGGAACCAGACACGTTGCGTTGAGTGGTCGATGTGTGTGGATCGACACTATTTAGTCACGTCTGAACCAGCGATGGCGGTGTTTGGCGGAGCAAAGTCGAGATGAGATGAAGCATCGATGGTGGACAGTAGCTTGGGTCACAATGTCGGTAGCAAGCAGCAATGATGACTTATCCTTGGTGACGATGACGGCACCTAGAGTGCGGCAAGCTGGGTTGGCCTTGTGAGCAACCGACGTTAGCTTTTGGTTTAGCAGCTGCGGGCTCCGATTGAAGAAGAATAGAACTGGGTCAGTCTTGAGGAAGAAGATAGTTGGTTAGTCTCTTGATTTAGAGAGAGAAAGCGCCGAAACGGCTGTGCAACAAAAAAAAAAGTGACTATGGAATAGGGTTTTGGCCCTTTCCTTAAATAGAAAAAAAGAGGTACAATGCCTTGAATATTCCCTTAAATATTCTATATATATATATATATATATATAGCCTGCTGACTTCACTGACTTGCCAAACAAGAAAAAAAAAGAAGTGTATCAACCTTTCCTTTTTAATAATATAAAAAAAATGGGTGCTTTATTTTTTGCTTGGAGTGAAAAGAAAATATTTTTCAGATGTTCTAAAAAAATCAGGGGCAAAAAAAAAAAAAAAAAATTTACTTGTCAATTTTATTCGTAAATTACAATGAGTCATCAACTTTACCCATAGGCTTTGTCAAGACAACATATTTCTGGGGACGTGATGCGAAGCAGGGCCAAAGAAGTGACAATATGCATGTCTGAGAAATTTAAAATTTCTCATACACGCAAGGAGGCAAATGTAAGAGGAGTTAATTTGAGCCCACTAAATTAATTAGGCCTAATAGTCCAAGGTTGGTGGGCCCGAATTTATTGCAAGTCCAAGATTGAAGGGCCCGGTTTTCACCATCAAACGGCCAAATCACTCTAAGCCTCAAAAGGGTTCGGATCCACTAATTTAGAGACTTACTCAGGCCTGGACTTGAAAGGGTATTGAGCAAGCCTAGAGATCCAAGGTACTCGGGCTTCAAGCAGATTCGATCGCAATCTAGATTCGCTCCATTAGTGAGTCCCAGAACACTTGCGGGCTCAGAGCTTTTCGAGATCTACGCACCAGAACCATGGGAGTAATGGAGTTCGAACAAAGGACCCGATCCCGAGGACGGTGAGTGGAGATAAATTCACTCTTCGGTTAAACTATAGCCTATACCCGGGTCGAGGTGGCATGACCCTGTAGACACCCCATTTTTGACCGCCCTCAAGACTTGGGCATTACTGATGGTTTGCTCGGTGTTGAGAGATGTGCAGGGCACAGGTTCAGTTCCTTCGACAAGGAGAGAGGCAAACCCTTCCAAACACTGTGTTTAGGGGTTTGGAGTTGAAGAAAAGAGGAGAGGAGGGGAGAAAATAGGTTGGAGAAGGAGTTCGCCATGAATCCGGGAAGGAGAAAAGTCTGCGCGGCTTCACCGAAACGGCGTAACTCTTTGCACAAGAGGAATTAAAATATGAGGCCACTACCATTGGAAAGAGACTTCCAGGGCTTCATTTTTGGTTCAAGAATCTCCTAGAGCCAAGTCCGGGTGGAGGAGATATGATGGGTTGAAAGCTGGGCATCATCCCGGTTGGATCGAGTCTGCGCGGCTTCACGGAAAAGGGCATAACTTTTTGCACAGAGGAATTTTGATGCAAGGTTTGCGCCATTGGAAAGCTAACTTCCGGGGCTTCAATTTGCATACCCCGGCCTTTTTTGACCTAGGAATCACCATCGGCACTCTATTTAGCCGACCGGCAGAAATAGTGCCGACCGGCACTTTATTTGGCCGATGATCAAATTTTCTGGCCGATGACCCCTTTGCACCCCCAAGCCTGGTGCATACCAGCTGTGCCAGCTGGGATGCACAGAATCAGATCCACGTGCATCCATGTGCCTATTTTGCACCCTTGACCACCTTTTGGCCCTTATTTTGCACCCTTTGCTCAAGGCTTCTTGAGGAAGCCTTGACCCCTTGTCTTGGCTTCCTCAAGAAGCCTACCAGCTGTCCAAGCTTCTTTGATAAGCCAAGACCCTCTTGCACCTCTTGAACCTCCCTCTTTTGCTTAGCCATTAAGTCTTCTTTGCCTATATAAGCACCATTCCTTCTCCTTTGTCTAGGGTTGGAGACTTTGGAACAAAAAACCAGAGAAATATATGTATATCTGATATATACATATACATCCCTCCATCTCTCAATATATCTCTCTCATTCCACCTCCAAACACCCTTGATCTTGGGCTATTTCTTCACCACCACCTAGCACCACCACCACCACTCCATTTCCAGCACATTGGAGGTCATTTGCAGAGGCTAGGAGTTCATTTTCTTGGATCAAAACCTGCTGGTTCATTGGTCTTCAAGGGTAAGTGTCTATTTCCCTCAAACTAGCATTTTCTTGGTTCATATCTAAGCCATAGTTGCATGTATTTTTGAGCTTCGATGTAAACTACAAAGTTGCTTGTTTTGAGCCCTTCTTCAACATTGAAGAAGGGCTCAACACTGTTGGGGGTCTCCATGTAGTACTTACCATTATACCCCCTCTTTGGCCCCCATTTTTGCATGCTTTGTTAGCCTACCATGCTTCTGTTTTTGGGTCTTCGACAGGCCTGAAAAGGGTCTTAGTTTGACCCCCTCTACATGTCTCATGAAGGGTGTTTGGCTGTTTGGTGCATCCTTTTGGTACTTCATGTTATACCCCTTTGTGGGCCTTAATCTTGCATTGCATTTTGAGTATGTGTGCATACTGTTTTGGGACTTGTTATCTACTGTAAATGTTCATATTTTTGGTCCCTATTCAGTGTTGTAGAAGGACATTTTTCTGTTTGAGCATTGTATCTATCACTTGCCTCATTGCCTCCCTTGAGGAGCCATTTTTTGCATGCCATGTTAGTCCCACTTGTGCTTGCTGTCTTGCCATGCTTTGTACTATGAACATGCTTGTTTTGGGACTGTCTAGTTGCTGTCTTCATACTTCATGTTCATATCTTGCATATTTGGCATAGCTATAGGCCATTTCGGGTGCTAAAATTCATGTTTCGGGACTATTCCGTGCATCGGGTGTACTTTGGCCATGATTCGGGGCTGTTTCGCCCCTCATTTAGCTACTGAAATTCCATTAGCATGTTTGCATATCATTTGCCATGCCATTTCATGCCTTTACGCCATTGCTCGGTTTGCGTGCCCGTGTGCACGCATTTCGAGGCACTTCATTTTCATCTCACGGCCTCTTATGTGAGTGTGGCTGAGGTCCACTCATGTTAGTATAAGTCCCTATTGCATTGCATATGCCATTTTAGTCCCATTGCATTGCGTATGCCATCTCCTCGGTTTGCGTGCCCGTACGCACGCATTTCGAGGCATCTCATTTTCATCTCATGGCCGCTGATTTTGGCATGCTTGCGAGTTACCCGTGTTAGTTTAAGACCACCATTGTATGTTTTGTTGCATGCCATACTTGTTAGTTTAGGTTGTGTGCCTAATACATATTGCATGTTTGTATACTTGCCTCTATGTTCATGTTGCATGTTTAGTTCACATGTTTAGGTTGCATTTGGCATGCATGTCTTGCCTCTGAATCACCATGATAGAGGTTGGGCCTCTTGTTTGTTTGTATGCATTTCATTTGATATCAAAGTTGCTAACTTGGCTTTCGGGCCATCATGCATTGAAATGCGTGATTGATGGCCCGGGGGTCGAGGGCCATGCTCCCTTGAGTCCATTGCATGATAGGGAGTGTGTCCATGCATACATTTGCCTAGAAATTCTATGCTATGCACTGCTGGTTTGCTGTTTGCTGTCAAAACTGTCTCCTGCAGGAATTTAGTGCCGACCGGCACTCTTTAGTGCCGACCGGCAATCTTTTTGTGCCGATAAGCTCCCCAGCAGCCGGTGGCCACCTCAAGCAGCCGGTGGTTATTTCCTCTAGCCGGTGGTGCACTGCAGTGAATTTGGAAGGTGTTCTGGGACTCTGGCAATTTTCCAGGGAGGCAGGACAGTGAAACAGAGGCAGCAGTGGTGCGGTGTGGGCTTTCCGGGCAAGTTGGATCGAGCATGCATCATTCGCGCATCCCGAGGCAGGGCTGAGGCCCCTTTTCCTTTATTCATTTGGTTTAATTTGGTAGCTAGAATTCTGTAATAATTTATTTATTCGTTTATTTTTCTTGGACTGTATTATTATTTTGGTCCCTCCGAGTGAGGGCGAATCTGTAATAAGTGTGTGAGTGGTGTGCATGTCTTCCAACCCCACTTCTTTCTCCCTTTTATTTACCTGCTTATGATGGTAGATTAGGGCATATTTATTAGCATACCTTATGCAATGCATGCGTGCATCCATGCATTTGTTGACATGCATCGGGCTCGGTACATCATACAAACTGCATCGTATTTTCAATTCCAAATTGAATACGTGATAGTTGTAGCATTTCACATGCCATGTCTAGGATAGCCGAGCCTGCCTAGATTACATCTTTGCATGTGTTGCATTAGACATTTCAGTATGCTAGGTCCATGCATGGATTTCTAATAGCTTCTGTTTTGGCTTGGAGTACTAGGTAGTTTTATGCTTTAGCATCTCGCATGCGTGTGAATGTTGCCATACAGTATGATTACCATGCGGCTAAGTGCTTATGTGATATAACTGTTGAATGCCTGTGGGTGGAGGTTGGATTGCTTGAGTTGGAAAACTCATTGAAATCCGTGTTTTAGCCTACTTGCGAGTAGCAAATTCCAAAGCATTTTCAAAAAACGGATATGCAATGCTTGTTTCCAAATTAGGCAATCTAGTCTATACTTGTTTGCTGTGCGCATAACATAGTAATTCTAGGCTAATAACCGGAATAAGAACATAATGTTTTCAAAATCGGATATCACGGTTAGTAGAGGCCGGTCTTCGGACCGGGCGAAAGGGGGTGCTCATAGCTGACCTTCCCCGATCGTACCCAAGCTCCCGAGCCAAGACACTTTGGTGATGACGGACACGTGGCCTTTGGCACCGAGTCAGGGTTTCCTAAATTTCCCCATTTTAAAAATATTTAGGTGGCGACTCTGTATCTGGCAAAGCAGTCCATGTTTGGCACTACTTTTCAAAATCTGTTTTTCTCAAAACGATTTGCCAGAGTTGGACTCTTTGGTTCAAGATTAAGAACCGTGACAATTTGAGTCCGAACTGTAGTGACCCAATATGAACGGAACGGGACTACCCTCCCGGGGCGTTCGGGGACGTCTACAGTTTCTGGCGACTCTGCTGGGGATTTTAGAGAGCTTGACTCGAACTCGTGATATCCTGTTTTGATTTCATTTATGTGTCTCTTTGCATTGCATGTGCATTGGTGCGCCTAGGACACCGTGTTGGCCATCTGCTATTCCTGAGCGGTTTGCCGGAGGCTTGTCTTGTCAAGGCATGACCATAAGGCTGACCGGTTGGGCTCTGCCAGTATGGGAACACAAACCCCGGTTTTACCGGGGCACCCTTTTTGACCATTCGACCTAGTGCATATTCGAATCCATAGTGACCATTCCAAACTAGGACAGGTTGCTTACCCGATTTTAGGTTGTTTGAAACCGCTGTGTGCGTAGTGAAACCCTAGCTCCTGACAAAATAGGACAGGGAAACCCTACCCCAACATAGGGGTGTATTGGCTCTCTTTTCTGCTATGTGCTTTTAGAGTGTATCTCTACAGGGAATGCATATACCAGTTTGCGAGTCTGGGTATCCGGCCTGCGGGCACCAGTATCAGTATTTTAGAATCAGTTATATCTGCGGGTATCAGATTCAGATTTGGGGCAGTGATTTCGGGAACAGTGATCAGTAATAGACAGTCATTCAGCTTGCTCGTATCCGTTCCAGTAAGTTGAGCTGAGATGCTGTCTGTTTTCTCTTTTGCTAGGTAGTCCTGGAACATAGCTTCAGAAGGCTCCACTATCCCCGGGTACATTGGATTTGTGCTGATAGACTTTGTCAGGTCAGAGACTCAGTTCAAGGGTAATCAGGGCCAGAGAAGGCTAGTCAGGCACAGACCACCAGTATAACAGCTACCAGATCAGTGACTTTGAGCAGTCGGGTTGAGATTTCCGAGCCTACTGCAGACACAGATATACCGATTGCTCAGTTAGATCAGGACAATATGTCGAGTTTGGAAGAGATGGTGCGCCAACTCCAGGATAGTATGAAAGCCATGCAGCAAGATGCTGTCCGTCAATCTGAATTCACCAAGCAACAGGCTGTGGTCATAGCCCAACAGGCAGAGACAATTGCCAGGTTAGAGCAGCAAGCCGGGGCATCTGCTTCGCATCAGGCTCCTCCCCCACCAAGGGTTCCGATACCCGAGGAGACGCCAAATGTCCAAAATGTCCAAGAGGATACAGGCCTTCCAACGGGGCCAGCTCCGCCCCGATTCTACCGCAACTATCCAAGGCGCCCACGCCTATCAATGTACCGGACTCTCCCTTTGAGTTCGAAGCGGACCCCACAGCGCTGAAGCTGAGTAAGTTGGAAAAAATGTTTAAGAAATCCCAGGGAGTCAAGACCATCCCTGACATTGAAGATGGATACACGGACACAGCTGTGACATTGCCAGACAGGTTCAAGATGCCTCACATCGACCGTTTTGACGGGTCGGAGATCCCATGGTCCACTGAGTTTGTTTTCAGATGTTCTGCGCCCGATGGGCTTGACAAGATTACAGAAGCTCTCCCTTTTTAGCAGGACCCTGTCGGGTATCGCGGCCATCTGGTACGCCAAATTAGAGGACTCAGTGAAACGAAGCTGGGAGGAGATGTCCGAGGCCTTCGTCGCACAATATTCATACAATACCCAGATCGAGATCACAACCCGTGATCTTGAGACAACCAGGCAAGAGCCGAAAGAGGGCTTCTCTGACTTTGTAACCCGTTGGAGGGCCAAAGCTTCTTCGATGACCACCAGGCCGGTCGACAAGGACCAGATACGGATGATTGTGCGCAATCTCCAACCCAGGCTGATGCAGAAGATGATTGTCCTCCCCCTACCCACCTTTGCAGACCTCCATGAGATTGGGGTACAAATCGAGGACGCTATAAAGCAGGGCCTTATTGACCAGGAGAAAGGAGCAGCCCAGGAGGGCATTTACCCGCAGTTCGAATGCGACCACCAGTGGTGATGCATGCAACTTCTGAAGTGGGCATGGTCACCACCACATCACAAAAAGCTACCCCATTCACCGGTGCGTCCGGAAGTAGCTCACAGAAAACCAAATATCCACCTCGAGTCAAGAGGGTTTTCACCCCACTTCATATGCCTTTGTCAAAGGCTCTAGAGGTCCTAATCCGGAAAGGACATCTGAAACCATTGGAACAACGGCCTTTACCTGATCCTCTCCCTCCAAAGCATGACCGGACTAAGTACTGTGCGTACCATCAACAAACCGGTCATGAGACCGATAGCTGCTTTCGTCTGCGCCATGATGTACAAGATTTGTTTGACAACAACGTCATCACCGCACCAGCTCAGTAAGTCTATCGTCACTGGATCAGTGAACTTGGGGGATAGTACGATATGTGATCGGGGATGAACCACCTGCGGGCGGCACTCAGTTTACTCCAGATGTGGGATGGCACGCACTGTTTTGAGCATTTGCAATGCTAGTTTTTACTTTCTGGCTTGGGTATTGAGCAGTTCTATTGTTTTGTTTTGAGTCTGTCTTTTTTTGAGTCAGTCTTTTTGGGGTCTGTCTTGTTGTATCGAGTCAGTCCTGTTTGTAGGAGTCGGGTGATTCCGGGGGTGTTACCTCGGACATCACCATTTTGTTTTGTGTTTGTCTTTTCATTTTTTTGAGTCTGTTTCTGCCTTGGAGCCAGTTACACCAGAGATTTGAATGGAACAGCAGTGATTTTCACACTCTTGTGTTTGCTTCTGCCATGTGCCAGTTGTGCCAGAAATTCTAAATGAGATGACAGTATTTGATAAGAACTCTGTCTTTTCTGTGCCTTGAATTGCATTGACCTAAGTTTTTCAAAACTTTTTGAACACTGGGTGAAAACGAAGAGGAAGGAATTCCTCGGGATTTGCAAAACTTTGATCAATTGAGAGAAAGAGAGGCGTGCTAAGCCCTTAATGAATGAAATCATGCTTGTTAGTGTGAGTACTGAGAAGGACCCTAGCTTTGATCCAGATTGGTCCTACACTGTCTTCAGCGCGAGCGATTTGTCGCTTTCTTAAAAACTTTCAAAAAATGTTTTGCGCGGTCCTGCGAAGACATGTGTGGAATCGCTCTTGAGATTGTGCAGCTTAGGATCGCTCTCAGCCTCGAGACTCAACCCCTTTGCTTTCAAACCTTGAACTTGGATTCAGAATGTTCAAAGGTCAATCATGATGTGAGGCCTGTGTGGCCAGATTTGAAGCAGCCCTCGAACAAGAGGCAAAAGTCAGATCAAGAGATCAGATCTCAAGAAGAAGCTTGCAAAGCTAGATCAGAAGCACCCCTCGAACTAGGGGCAAAAAATATCCGATGTGCTCGAAGAGCCAAAGGTGGATCTTCTGCAAATCAATACAACAGCCACTCTCCTGGATACAGATGGCTTCAATCTCAAAACCATTTGGCATGGACTTGCTACACTTTTACCCTTTGAGAGGCTCGCTGGGCCGAAAACCCGGAAGGGCGACCCAGGCAAAAGTTAGAGCAAGAAAAAAAAAACAAAAAAGAAAAAAAAAAAAAAAAAAAAAGCAAAAAAAAAAAAGAAAAAAAAGAAAAGAGAAGAAAAAGAATGAAAAGAAAAGAAAAGAATGAAAAGAAAGAAAGAACAAAGCTCGCAAGGTCGAAAACCTGCAACAGGCGCCTTGGCAAAAGTTAGAGCATAAAAAGGAGAGGTTAAATACCCGAGTGTACCTTAACCCCGAACTACGTAAGGCTTGATTCCCATGTTTGGGATACGTAGGCAACTTCATCTGAAGTCCAGCCAAAACACTTCAAATTCATTGTGTCCATGTATGGTTTTGATCATCTTTGCCTTCTCTGTATCCGAGAGTCGGTTGTGTTCGTCGCTCTGAGGACTGATACAATGCTGCGATCATCCAAACAAGGGGCAACTTTCCGTTGCCATTCAAAAGGCGCGGTTCACTTCAAACAAGGGGCAACTTTCCGTTGCCATTACAGCTCTTCAAGCAAGGGGCGATTTTTCCTTTGGATTCGAGGTTGTGCATCTCAAGAGTAGGTTCCGTGCTTGTTAAGCATTGGCCGTTTTGCAAAAATAATTTTTGAGAATTTTTACTGAGGTTTGACTGGTCTCTCGAAAATTATTCCATATTTCCAAAACTGGACCTTTTCTTGACCCAAAAAGGAAAATTTTCAGTGCTCATAGCCTGACTTGCATGATTTTAAATCAGAAATCGAACAAGCATGTTCTCTAACTCTCATGTTGGTCAAAATTGTTTTAGTAGAAAGCAAAATAAAAAATGGTCGAAATGATGAACAGGGGCACAGTTGAGCCAGGCTTCCTGTCTTTTGCCCATTTTCAACATACTCGCCAGAAGGGCAATCTACCTGCCAAAGAGGGCACAACTGGAGCTAACAACGAAGGGCTAAAGCTCTCTCATCCTCCAAGCAACGGGGTATCAAGCAAGTGCGAAGCACAACCGGAATGGATCAAGATCTTCCACTTCCTCATCTGGACAAGATCTAACCACGTCCAAACTCCCCAGCAGGGCATCATCAACCGATGTTAAGCTGCAGATTTGCTACACACCAGTTGTGGCACAACCTCTCCGTGGGAAAGTTCACTGTTGTAAGCGGAGAAGAGATCTAGCAGAATGCTAGGGGCAAGAGCCCGCAACTTCTTGTCTATCCACCAACCACTCTGGGGAGGATGAAAATGAGAGATTGTAGATAGAGAGATGTGCGCTGAGAGAAAAAAGTGAGGAAAAGCTTTTTCAGAAACAGAGCTTGAGGGCCAAGTGATGCGAGAATCACAAATGAGAAAGGGTGGGAAATAATACCGGTGAAACAGCCCCTGTGCACGTCTGTGTGTCGTGTCCTTTGTTTCGTTTTATCTCGATTCTTGTTTTGAGTCGTTTCGAGTGTCAATAGATGTGTTTAGGTTGTTTACCTTTGTTTTTTCTTTGTTGAGTCTTTTCGCTGTGTTCAGTCGTATAGCTCAATTACCCGGTTAAGAACTCATTTCTTAATCTCAAACAAATCAATCATCTTGTGCTCAGAGTGCCGTGCCATTCTCCACGTTTGTGCAAACCAAGATTCCTTCTTTCATAAAACTACAGGGCCCCCCCCGATAAGTGTGAACAGTAAAATCAGGACCTATCTGAAGCTAGTGGTTCCGGACTGCAAAGTAAAAGCAAAAGAGGAAAGCGTCGGTATCTGAGTTGTTTCAACTTCAGTAAGTTCCGAGACTACATCCCGGTGGACCTCTTCAGGCCTTGCCAATGCTCCGAAGTATGAGTGACCTCTACCTCAAACTCAGATCAAGTCTGCTTCAAGCCAGAATAGTGTATCAATTACACTCTCATTCCCTTAGTGTATCACTTACACTTCATTCACTTTGAGTATCTATCACCACACGTTCATTTGCTTCATTCAGTGTATCTAACACACTTTAGTTGCCTTAGTGTATCAATCACACTTCATTCACTTTGTGTATCTATCACACACATTCTCATTTCATGTATCTATCACCCTTCTTTCATTTTGTGTATCTATCGCATACATTCCCATTTTGTGTATCTACCACACACATTCTCATTTTGTGTATCTACCCACACACATTCTCATTTTGTGTATCTACACACATTTCATTTTGTGTATCTATCACGCACATATTCACTTTGTGTATCTATTACACTCTCACTCAGTGTATCAATCACACTTCACCCACTTTGTGTATCTATCACACCATTCTTCTCTTCATATCACATGTTTGCTTTGTGTATCAATCACACTCTGTTTACCTCATGTATCTGTCACATGATTACTCTAGTGTATCCATCACACCTCATTTACTTCCGTTTGCTTCATGTATCTCTCACATGTTTATTTAGTGTATCAATCACACTCTCATCACTTCATTTTGTGTATCTATCACACACATACTCATTTAGTGTATCAATCACATTTCATTCTCATTTTCTGTATCTATCACACACATCCTCATTTAGTGTATCAATCACACACTTCATTTCATTCAGTGTATCAATCACACACTTCATCCTCATTTAGTGTATCAATCACACACTTCATTTCATTCAGTGTATCAATCACACACTTCATTGCATTCAGTGTATCAATCACACACTTCATTTCATTCAGTGTATCAATCACACACTTTATTGCATTTAGTGTATCAATCACACACTTCATTGCATTCAGTGTATCAATCACACACTTCATTCACATTCAGTATATCAATCATACTCCTGTTCACTGAGTGCATCTATCACACTTGTGTCACCTTTAGTATATCAATCATACTCCTGTTCACTGAGTGCATCTATCCCACTTGTGTCATTCAGTATATCAATCATACTCCTGTTCACTAAGTGCATCTATCCACTTTGTGTTCACTTTAGTATATCAATCATACTCCTGTTCACTAAGTGCATCTATCACACTTGTGTCCACCTTTAGTATATCAATCATACTCCTGTTCACTAAGTGCATCTATCCCACTTTGTGTTCATTTTCAGTATATCAATCATACTCCTGTTCACTAAGTGCATCTATCACTTTGTGTTCATTTTAGTATATCAATCATACTCTGTTCACTAAGTGCATCTATCACACTTGTGTTTTTAGTATATCAATCATACTCCTGTTCACTAAGTGCATCTATCACACTTCGTGTTCACATTTAGTATATCCATCATACTTGTTCACTAAGTGCATCTATCACACTTTGTGTTCATTTTTAGTATATCAATCATACTTGTTCACTAAGTGCATCTATCACACTTCGTGTTCACATTTAGTATATCCATCATACTTGTTCACTAAGTGCATCTATCACACTTCGTGTTCACCTTTAGTATATCAATCATACTTGTTCACTAAGTGCATCTATCACACTTTGTGTTCACCTTTAGTATATCCATCATACTTGTTCACTAAGTGCATCTATCACACTTCGTGTTCACATTTAGTATATCAATCATACCTTGTTCACTAAGTGCATCGATCACACTTCGTGTTCACCTATTGTGTATCCATCACACTTGCTCACTTAGTGCATCTATCACACTTTGTGTTTGCCTTTTGCGTATCCATCACGCTTTGCTCACTTCATTCATTTAGTGTATCAATCACACTTAGTTCATATAGTGTATCTATCACACACTCGCTTTGTATCCATCACACACATTCGCTTTGTGTATCAATCACACATGCCCCTTTGTGTATCCATCACACACATTCGCTTTGTGTATCAATCACACACTTTCTCTTTATGCATCTATCACACTATGCTCACCTTGTGTATCCATCACACTTTGCTTCATACAGTGCATCCATCACACTGCACTCACCTTGTGTATCCATCACACTTTGCTTCATATAGTGTATCCATCACACTCGCTTCACTTTGTGTATCTACCACACACGTTCACTTTTTGTATCTATCACATGCTCCCTTTGTGTATCCATCACACACATTCGTTTAGTATATCTATTACGTATTCGCTTAGTGTATCAATCACACTTTATTCATATAGTGTATCCATCACACTCTCTTCACTTTGGTGTATCCATCACACATGTTTGTCCACTTAGTGTATCCATCACACTTCGTTCACTTTTGTGTATCTAACGCACATGTTCGTGAGAATTGCATAATTCTCTTACATCCTTTCTACATGAGATGTAGTTTGGTTCATGTCTACTTGCTTGCATAGCATTCGCTTAAAATGTTGCATTTATAATTGCTTCATTACAGCATCCTTTGCATGATCATAAGTTATGCACTTGCATTGTGCATCACTTTGCATCCTGCCCCTGAACTACGCTGGTTTGATTCCTTGCAAAAGGATACGTAGGCAGCCTACGGGCACAACCATTTATCTATCTATATTTTGTTTGTTTGTCCAAGTCTTCGACCTTGTCAAAAATGGGTCGTCTCTGGGCTTTGACATTCACTCCCGTCATTGTTATGACTTTCGAGTTCTGTCAAAGAGGGGCAACTGTAGACACCCCATTTTTGACCGCCCTCAAGACTTGGGCATTACTGATGGTTTGCTCGGTGTTGAGAGATGTGCAGGGCACAGGTTCAGTTCCTTCGACAAGGAGAGAGGCAAACCCTTCAAACACTGTGTTTAGGGGTTTGGAGTTGAAGAAAAGAGGAGAGGAGGGGAGAAAATAGGTTGGAGAAAGTTCGCCATGAATCCGGGTAGGAGAAAGTCGCGCGGCTCACCGAATCGGCTTACTCTTGCAAGAGGAATTATATGAGGCCACTACCATTGGAAAGAAGACTTCCGGGGCTTCATTTTGTTCAAGAATCTCCTAGAGCCAAGTCCGGGTGGAGGAGATATGATGGTTGAAGCTGGGCATCATCCCGGTTGGATCGAGTCTGCGCGGCTTCACGGAAAAGGGCATAACTTTTTGCACAGAGGAATTTTGATGCAAGGTTTGCGCCATTGGAAAGCTAACTTCCGGGGCTTCAATTTGCATACCCACCGGCCATTTTTTGACCTAGGAATCACCTATCGGCACTCTATTTAGCCGAGGCAGAAAATAGTGCCGACCGGCACTTTTTTGGCCGATGATCAAATTTTCTGGCCGACCTGACCCCTTTGCACCCTCCAAGCCTGGTGCATACCAGCTGTGCCAGCTGGGATGCACAGAATCAGATCCACGTGCATCCATGTGCCTATTTTGCACCCTTGACCACCTTTTGGCCCTTATTTTGCACCCTTTGCTCAAGGCTTCTTGAGGAAGCCTTGACCCCTTGTCTTGGCTTCCTCAAGAAGCCTACCAGCTGTCCAAGCTTCTTTGATAAGCCAAGACCCTCTTGCACCTCTTGAACCTCCCTCTTTTGCTTAGCCATTAAGTTTCTTTGCCTATATAAGCACCATTCCTTCTCCTTTGTCTAGGGTTGGAGACTTTGGAACAAAAAACCAGAGAAATATATGTATATCTGATATATACATATACATCCCTCCATCTCTCAATATATCTCTCTCATTCCACCTCCAAACACCCTTGATCTTGGGCTATTTCTTCACCACCACCTAGCACCACCACCACCACTCCATTTCCAGCACATTGGAGGTCATTTGCAGAGGCTAGGAGTTCATTTTCTTGGATCAAAACCTGCTGGTTCATTGGTCTTCAAGGGTAAGTGTCTATTTCCCTCAAACTAGCATTTTCTTGGTTCATATCTAAGCCATAGTTGCATGTATTTTTGAGCTTCGATGTAAACTACAAAGTTGCTTGTTTTGAGCCCTTCTTCAACATTGAAGAAGGGCTCAACACTGTTGGGGGTCTCCATGTAGTACTTACCATTATACCCCCTCTTTGGCCCCCATTTTTGCATGCTTTGTTAGCCTACCATGCTTCTGTTTTTGGGTCTTCGACAGGCCTGAAAAGGGTCTTAGTTTGACCCCCTCTACATGTCTCATGAAGGGTGTTTGGCTGTTTGGTGCATCCTTTTGGTACTTCATGTTATACCCCTTTGTGGGCCTTAATCTTGCATTGCATTTTGAGTATGTGTGCATACTGTTTTGGGACTTGTTATCTACTGTAAATGTTCATATTTTTGGTCCCTATTCAGTGTTGTAGAAGGACATTTTTCTGTTTGAGCATTGTATCTATCACTTGCCTCATTGCCTCCCTTGAGGAGCCATTTTTTGCATGCCATGTTAGTCCCACTTGTGCTTGCTGTCTTGCCATGCTTTGTACTATGAACATGCTTGTTTTGGGACTGTCTAGTTGCTGTCTTCATACTTCATGTTCATATCTTGCATATTTGGCATAGCTATAGGCCATTTCGGGTGCTAAAATTCATGTTTCGGGACTATTCCGTGCATCGGGTGTACTTTGGCCATGATTCGGGGCTGTTTCGCCCCTCATTTAGCTACTGAAATTCCATTAGCATGTTTGCATATCATTTGCCATGCCATTTCATGCCTTTACGCCATTGCCTCGGTTTGCGTGCCCGTGTGCACGCATTTCGAGGCACTTCATTTTCATCTCACGGCCTCTTATGTGAGTGTGGCTGAGGTCCACTCATGTTAGTATAAGTCCCTATTGCATTGCATATGCCATTTTAGTCCCATTGCATTGCGTATGCCATCTCCTCGGTTTGCGTGCCCGTACGCACGCATTTCGAGGCATCTCATTTTCATCTCATGGCCGCTGATTTTGGCATGCTTGCGAGTTACCCGTGTTAGTTTAAGACCACCATTGTATGTTTTGTTGCATGCCATACTTGTTAGTTTAGGTTGTGTGCCTAATACATATTGCATGTTTGTATACTTGCCTCTATGTTCATGTTGCATGTTTAGTTCACATGTTTAGGTTGCATTTGGCATGCATGTCTTGCCTCCTGAATCACCATGATAGAGGTTGGGCCTCTTGTTTGTTTGTATGCATTTCATTTGATATCAAAGTTGCTAACTTGGCTTTCGGGCCATCATGCATTGAAATGCGTGATTGATGGCCCGGGGGTCGAGGGCCATGCTCCCTTGAGTCCATTGCATGATAGGGAGTGTGTCCATGCATACATTTGCCTAGAAATTCTATGCTATGCACTGCTGGTTTGCTGTTTGCTGTCAAAACTGTCTCCTGCAGGAATTTAGTGCCGACCGGCACTCTTTAGTGCCGACCGGCAATCTTTTTGTGCCGATAAGCTCCCCAGCAGCCGGTGGCCACCTCAAGCAGCCGGTGGTTATTTCCTCTAGCCGGTGGTGCACTGCAGTGAATTTGGAAGGTGTTCTGGGACTCTGGCAATTTTCCAGGGAGGCAGGACAGTGAAACAGAGGCAGCAGTGGTGCGGTGTGGGCTTTCCGGGCAAGTTGGATCGAGCATGCATCATTCGCGCATCCCGGCAGGGCTGAGGCCCCTTTTCCTTTATTCATTTGGTTTAATTTGGTAGCTAGAATTCTGTAATAATTTATTTATTCGTTTATTTTTCTTGGACTGTATTATTATTTTGGTCCCTCCGAGTGAGGGCGAATCTGTAATAAGTGTGTGTGAGTGGTGTGCATGTCTTCCAACCCCCACTTCTTTCTCCCTTTTATTTACCTGCTTATGATGGTAGATTAGGGCATATTTATTTTAGCATACCTTATGCTATGCATGCGTGCATCCATGCATTTGTTGACATGCATCGGGCTCGGCACATCATACAAACTGCATCGTATTTTCAATTCCAAATTGAATACGTGATAGTTGTAGCATTTCACATGCCATGTCTAGGATAGCCGAGTCTGCCTAGATTACATCTTTGCATGTGTTGCATTAGACATTTCAGTATGCTTAGGTCCATGCATGGATTTCTAATAAGCTTCTGTTTTGGCTTGGAGTACTAGGTGAGTTTTTATGCTTTAGCATCCTCGCATGCGTGTGAATGTTGCATAACAGCATGATTACCTGAGGCTAGCTGCTATTGATATACGCTTGAATGCCTGTGGGTGAAGGTTGGATTGCTTGAGTTGGAAAAACTCATTGGAATCCGTGTTTTACCTACTTACGAGTAGCAAATTCCAAAGCATTTTCAAAACAAACGGATATGCAATGCTTGTTTCCAAATTAGGCGATCTAGTCTATACTTGTTTGCTGTGGCGCATAACATAGTAATTCTAGGCTAATAACTGGAATAAGAACATGTAATGTTTTCAAAATCGGATATCATGGTTAGTAGAGGCCGGTTTTCGGACCGGGCGAAAGGGGGTGCTCATAGCTGACCTTCCCCGATCGTACCCAAGCTCCCGAGCCAAGACACTTTGGTAATGACGGACACGTGGCCTTTGGCACCGAGTCAGGGTTCCTAAATTTCCCCATTTTAAAAATATTTAGGTGGCGACTCTGTAATCTGGCAAAGCAGTCCATGTTTGGCACTACTTTTCAAAATCTGTTTTCTCAAAACGATTTGCCAGAGGTGGACTCTTTGGTTCAAGATTGAGAACCGTGACATTTGAGTCCTTCGAACTGTAGTGACCCAATATCGAACCGGAACCGGGGGGGGGGCTCGCACTCCCTCCCCAGGGCGCGTTCGGGACGTCTACAGACCCCGGGGGGTCCATGAGACTCGACAATATTTAGCGGTGTGGGGTCCTCTAGGACTACCTCGGCCCTTTGGGATGATTGGGGATCATTGGTTAGGTCTGACTAAGAAGAAGAGATCGCCGAGAGGTTGATCTCCTCTTCAGGGTTTTTCTCATCCTCGGAGAGGTCACCTCGTTGGACAAGGTGGTTAGAGAGAATATTCCCCATATGCCTTGCACATGGGCTCCATCCTATATCATGAGGTGCCTATAAATAGCACACATTCATAGCTTTATAAGGGATGAATTTTGGAGAGATAACTCTTGGGAAAGAACTAATTTCCCTCCTCCATTATCAACCTTGAGAGTGAAAGTGGGAGATCCATGGGAGAGCCTTGTCATTATTCTCTCTCTAACTACTTTGTCTTCTTCTTCACCCATTCTCTTATCTCCATTATCTCTTTGCTTTTGTGTTCTTAGTTGTGACTGTTGAAGAATCTAAGGCTCTCATCATTTCTAGAGAATTCGAGTTTTCTTCAAAGATCTTCGAAGATCTTTGAATTTTCCGACAACGTTCTTGAACCCTCTTATACACCTAATTTCAAAAATTTAACTAAAAATGCCATGAAAGGTGATATGCGCAGTGACAAGAATTATAAATTCACATACGCACACGCAAACATAGACACGAGAGAAATCACCTCCATTTAGCCAAAGAATTGGGCTTAGAAGATGAATCATTCATAGCCTCAACAAAATAATAGAAAAAGCTTCGGCCTTTCGATGAATCGACATTGACATATCCTCCATATTGCTTGAACATCATGGACCCTAAGGACTGGCCAGGAAGCCCACCTTCAATGAGATCATCCTCCATTTTTCCAACATCATAAGATGATGATGATACTTCAACACTCAAACTCGGTACTACCCACTTGTCATCAACAAGAGTAGGGCCCTAAGTCTGCTTTTTAGCATGCCACAGGGCCCTGAGTCGACCTGCTTTGTTGACCGAATAGCCATGGCTAATACTAGTGCCATGAAAGGTCATCGTCATAGTGAAGAGAATGAAGTGGTTGAGCTTTGTAGCAGAGAAGAGGACTTGATGGTTCTTCTTCTCCATTGCTGAGGAGTGCTAGGAAGGAGTTTGAATCACAAGCATAAGCACTTGCTATTTTATAGGCAGGGCCTCAATAGGTATGTATGGAATCTTCTATTTTCATTTTTCAGTCCCTTGTCCTAAATCAGATTCGGATGCAAAATTCTAATTTCAGACATGAGTATATACAATAATTCATACAACATCATTTATAATTTTATTTTTATTTTTTTAAATATGGCTTACGAACATAAGATTCATACATAATTTCTGTATAAAATGATGTGATTCATTATGAAAATGTCACTTTAAAACAAAATAACTTTAAAAATGACGCTCAATTTTTTTGTTTTGTTTTGGTGTTCTATGCATAAATTTTGTATAAATAAAATTTTCTTTATAAAATAAAATAAGAGAGTGAACTTGTATAATTTGAATTTTTTAGAGGCATTTATTTATAAATCACTTTTCATCTATTTATATTTCACTTACTCTAAATTATTTTCTTATATTTCAATAAGTCCTATGTGTGACACAGTTACCAAAATGCCCCTAATAATAATAGCGTGAAGCGCGCATTAATGTTCATATTAACAGTGTGAATGTTTCATGATATGAACATTCACATTGTTGAATTTATTTAATTTGAATGTTCACATCACCAAGTTGCTGAGGGTTCAAAAAATATTTGTAAGAGTAAAATTGTTCATAAAATATTTTAAATATGAGAATTAGGATTTGATTGATCAAATATCCAAAATAACAAAATTTATTAGAATATAAAAATATCATATGAATTAATTAAAATATAAGTATTTGAAAGAGAATTTTTTAATAAATTTTCCTTATTATTATTATTAATTTTAAACTAACACTCTACTCCACATTGCGCCAATTTCAAATTAAAACATTCTTTTCGCACACTACCTAGTGGAAAAAAAAGGTTTGGAAATAGAGGTTACGAAAAATGCAGTAATACTATAAATTTAAAAAGGGTAAATTATAAATTTACTTTTGAGGTTTGCTTAAAATATGAATTGTTTCTTGTAATTTGAAAAATTACAAATACCTCCCTGTTATAATTTTTTATTTAACAAAATTAATTGAAAAAGTGAAATTTAACTGTTCACCTATACAATAATAAAATTATTTGAATTATTAATTGAAATAAAATTTTGAAATTATTAAAAATTGTTAATTAACTTAATGATTTAATAATAAAATGACCTATTTGTTATGAAATTAGAAACTTTAGGGGGCGTAATATAATTTCTAGAACCACAGGGGTAATTTATAATTTAAGTAAATCTCAGGGAATGTGTTTGTAGTTTACCCATTTAAAAAATGAGTTAGATTCCATCCAGTCTATTATTTGAATTGGATGGCGCTATTCGGGCCTATGGGGTTAATTATAGGTTGGTTTTGATAATTCGAATCATTTAATTTATAGAATCTTTTGTGTATATGACCTAAAAAAAATAGATTGATCCGATAATCGTAACTCATTTAATTTATCATATTTGTGTCCAAAAAAAGATATATAAATGTGTTTTTAAAGATAAAGCATCTATTTTTTTAGTGACAAATGCGATGAATTGAATAGATTACAATTATTCCGTTAAAAAAAGAAGAATAGACTATAATTATTGAATTAACCTAATTTTTTATAAATGATATATATGAAGAACCTTACAAAATTAATGACACGAATCATCATTCATTTTGTAGAAAATTATTCAAAAAAAGCAATCGATAGTCTACATTCATTGTAGGTGTGTCTTACATTCCACTAAACTTCATTTCACTAAACTTTAAATCTGTATCACATGTACACTTTTGAGATAAAATTCAAAATAAATTTTCATGATCCATATTATTTTTGCAAAAAATAAGGATAGAGTCAATGATCAATTCAGTCAATGGTGGAAAAATTTCCTAATTTTTCCAATTGACTATATATCCTTTGTTCAAACATAAACCTGAGGGTAGTATCGTCACTTGTGTCATGACAGTTTCCAATTCTTTCTTTCATCAATTGGAATCGCTTAGGATGAAAAACTTGTACCCAAAAAAAAAAAAATTTTGGGGAGGAAAAATAGAATTATTGAGAAAAACTGTGAATTAATCATAATGACCCAAGTAATTGTGTAAGTGACATGGTGAGAATATTAGGTGTTTAAGTAAGTAAAATTTTAAGTTTGAGTCTATAAGATGCTTATATACGTTATAATTTAATTATTGACATATTAATTATTTTCTTATAATATAAAATAATAATAATCATAAAGATTGATTGATAAGTCAAGGTCAATGAACCCATTTTAAGAGGATTATAGTCCATTCCGTGTTTCATATTTCGTGGTCCCACTTAAAATAATTGTAATTGCATGTGGCCCTAGTTCGATTTTTCTTTTTTTAAATTACAAATATAAAAAAATCTCAAGTTTTTCAATATAAATCATTAGTCTTTCAATTAAATAAAACTGTTGAAAAAAATATAATTTAGTCATTAAATTCAATTTAAGTGTACATAAAATATATAATAAATTATATAAATTTCAAAAGTTAATTATTGAAAAATTGAAAGAAAATATTTTTTATCTTTTGATAATCAAATCAAACAAGGGCCAAGGGCCATTATAATGCGCCCCGAATTAAAATCATGTTTGGGTGATTCTATTTGCACCAAAATAATAATTCAGTACGTTCAATTAAAATTTTGAAAATTTAATTTTAATTATACCATAATGTAAATTTACTAATAAGAACAATAAACATTAAGCCCTAAAATACAATATTTTATTTTTTTTCGTGGTACACCCTAATCACTCATTCGTATTCTTCATATTATTTTTCAAGTTCCAATTATTTTCTATTCGTTTCTTTCTCACCATTATCATCAAATCATTGTTTTTTATTGTGTTGTTATTTACCAATAGAAAAAAGTTTGAACAAAATCAAATAATGAATAAAAATAATAATAATAATAATTTTTTTTTGAAACAATCTATCGTCTAATTATGTGTGTATTCAGATCGTTGGAGCTAAAAAAGGATTAGCTGGAGAAGATGGTTGAGAAGCACATAAAAGAACCAAAATTTGCTGCTTGATTGATTAGTAAACGATTAACTCATTATCTTTATGTTGCTTTTGCTTTGCTTATCAATATGCAGAATGAAAACCAATTGTGACGTTGATCGTGTTGAATGTGTATTGTTTGGTAATGGAAACTCAAAACATTTCATTTACCTTTTTATTTTTTATTTTTATACTCATCTACCTTTTTATTGATGCTGAGAGATTCCAACACTTCAGGAGTGTTTAAGAGATTGCGCAGGCATGAAAGATCTGTTTAAGAAATCTATTTAAGAGTTTTAATTTTTCTTTAAAATGGTGTAGCTTAGAGTTTTTGATTTGTTTATTATTTGGGTATATCATAAATTATAGTTTTTTCTTGAAGGGTAATTTGTGAAAAATACATAGGGTATACTGAGAGTAAATTATAATTCTAAATAATTTAATAGAGAGTACTGAGAAATTAGATGTATTGAATGATTTTTTGGATGCAAATAGAATCCCCCATGTTTGGCCTTTGTTTTGATTGTTAGTTTTTAATTTTAAAAAAAAAAAATTACACCAAATGGAAATGTTTTAGTGAGCCTCCTCTACTTGAGATAAAAAAATAATATAAAACATCATAATATATAACTAGTATCACCATCTAATAACAAATTGTTAAGCAAGCATAATTAGCCTCATTATGCACGTAAAAATTACCAAGTAGGTTATTAGTTACATTTGACCATCAAAGTTTACCTTTTTATATACGTGTTAAAAATGATGTGATATCAACATTTAAATTAAATATATTTTAATCAAAAAGACCCTAGTCTAATATCCCTTTTTGAAATTCATTTTGTTTTACAATGGTGCTATACACACCAATTACTATTCTAATTAGTATATCAACATATGCTATAACAATGTAATTTCAAAATTATGAATTTCACCTATTATACAAACTATAAAGATCAAAGCTAATAAAATTATATCAAATCATTCATTAGTACACTAATTAATATATCAATTAGTGAGTATAATTTTATTGTTTGTTTTATTATGTCACTAATTAGGTTGTCACGCTAATCAAATTACTATTTTTTTTTTCCCTTCTGTTTCTTGCTTGTTTTCACACTATCTTGATGATCCTTGGTTTACACTTGTACTGATCTATTTAGGATTCGTTGGGGATGTGAGTTGGACTTTTGACAATTTTAGCCTGGGTTAAAAAGTTTTGTTTGAAATAGGGTTTTTGTCTTTTATGAGAGAAAAAATGAAATGATTATGGTTTAGATGTGACATTTTGTCTTAATGAACTAAAAAGCCTATTTTGTCTTTTTATAATTATTTTAGCTAAAAAACTCCATTTTAACTTATGCAAACGAAAGCTTCGTTTATTAGAATTAGATAGAATAATCATTTCATTCTTTTACAATAATAAATAATAATTTTATTATAATATATATATATATATATTTTTTATTTTAATACTTACTCTTTTTTTTTTTTTTTTTTACAAAAGAATAATTACAGCAGGAGAAAGAAAACAAAAGCACTGCAACAACAGAACAAAAGAGGGCTAAACAAACTTAAGCCTTTCACAAGATAGACCAACTATGTCTGCAGCAAGCAGACTAGCAATTTCAGAAGGTGGGTTCTCTAAAACTACCAGATTTCCTCCATGATTTACTCCCATATTTGCAAGTCCATCAGCACATTTGTTCCCTTCACGGAGTATGTGGCTAACAGCACAATTGCATCTTTGCATGAGGAATTTGATATCCTCTAGGAGAGCACTGTACGGGTAATTGCTGGTGGTGGTGTTGTTGATGTGAAGCACCACGTTTTCTGCATCAGTTTCAATCAAAACATCACGCATGCTTTTCTCCAAAATAATGGTGAGGCCTCTGTAGATTTCCCAAAGCTCTGCTTCCTCATTTGTTGCTGACTCCAATTTCCCATGATAACCAAAAATCCAGGCTCCTCTAGCATCTCGGAATAAGCCACTATACCCAGCAAGGCCAGGGTTTCCTTTGGAGCATCCATCCATGTTAAGCTTGAGTTGTCCTGCACAAGGAGGACACCAATCAGATTTAAGATGTAATGAGTCACCTGTGAAATGGTCTGTGTGGAAGGCCTTGTGAATTTCTGCTGCTTCTTGTTGAATCTGTCTCACTATTTCCTGTGTATTGCAATCCTCTTGTTTGAACACCACACTGTTTCTAGCCTTCCATAGCCTTCACAAAGCTATCACAAAAATAGTTCCCCAAGGTATGTTAAAGCACTCTCTGTTCTTGCTCTTTAGATTATGTTGGATCCATGTATCCAAGGCCATGTTAAGAGTAGAATTTCTGTAGCTATGATTGGTGAGGATATCCCAGACTTCCACAGCTTTTTTATACTCTCTCAGCAGGTGCTTCAAGTCCTCACAGTAGCTCTAGCATCTTGGGCAAGTATCATCATTGGTGAGTCCTCTAATCTTTCTTTGATGGTTGGTAAGCACCTTATTAACATCACTAGCCAAATAAATCCCTTCAATTTTCGAGGGATCTTCAATTTCCAAATCCAGTGCCAGTTAACTAATCCATTTTCCTAAGTAAATGCTTGATTAGCAATCAAAGTATAGGCAGCCCCAACAGAGAACCTGCCACTGGAGGAGCCAATCCAGTGGGGGTTGTCTCCTAGTTCAACAAAAAGTGGGAGATGGATTTGTTGAATGAGTTGCTGCACAGAATGTGGTAGAATATGGTCAACCCACCTTACAACAAAAAGAAATACTCTAATGAGCATCCATAAAGCTAGAAAGGCCAACCCAATAAACATTCAGGTCATAAAGCTACTTCTTCTCCTAGGCTTCAATACTCTAATGCCATGAATACAATTTGTGATATCAGAAACAGACTAAAACCCAAGTTCCCAATGATCCTTTGGTCCACAAAACAATCCATGCCATGATTAAACCAATGAGTTCTTCCATATCCTCTTTTGTGGACTTGTAAATGGATTACATAGCTAAAATCTTCAATAGATGAAGGTCAAAAATCAAAACACTTTCAAATCAGAATGACCAACCAACTAAAGACTTCAATAAATAGGAATTTAACAGAAATAACAAAATTACAATGGGTTTATCAGGTACAAGCTGATTAGCTATGCCACTCATTTTAGCTTCTTCAACTTGACTAGATTTCAAGTTGAAATTCGCATTATTAAGAACCAAACTGAAAACCCAGAAAATCTCGGATGATCTAGGGCAAGAAATTTATCTCAAAGGTAAATTATGCCTCCCGAAATCCAGATCATCTTGTTCCTGTGATTCAACCTCAACAATCCATGGCCTTCAAAGTCTAGCGCTAATTTCTTACCAAATTCGATTGTATCTTCAGCTTCTTTGAGGATTAAGCTGTTGAAGATAATGAAAAGTCCATCTCGTTACCACATTATGATTCAATTTTGCATCGGCCACTCCCCTCCTCTTCTCTTCTTCTTCTTCTTCATGGTTCGAGTCCCACGTTTTTGCACCCTTTTGGTTAATTATTAGTTTTTTTTTTACTATGGTTAATATTCTCAATAATTATATTATGACAAAAGAAATTAAATTTTTATGTCCACACATATTTTAGAGTTTAAAAAGATGATATACCTTAGACTAATAAATTTAAAAAGTCAAATAAATTACAAAGTTAAGTTTTCTAAATAAATAAATTGACTTATAAATGTTACTAAACGTAGGCTGTGTCTTTTTGGAAAAAAAAAATAATTTACATTGCTTATACCCTATTAACATTTTGTTTGTATGCTTTGGTACAGAATATGTTAGAAATGGTTTGGAAATTCTTGGTAAAACAGAATTTTTTCCTAACTTTGATCTATTATTTAGGTGGGACCCACACGCCAAAGTTGGCGGGTCGAAGTGGTAACGCGTTCTATGTCGCGTTGTGATTCACGTGGTATATTTGGTTGTTCAAAACCATTATCGAGTGAATGGGAAATTGAAGCCAAAGTGTGCTCCATATAAATAGAGTTTTGGTGGAAAATCCATAAATGTTTGAAAAAATGGCTTGTCCCACATTGATTTGGTAGGAAGTTTTCAGTGGGTTTACAAGGCATGGGATTGGAATTTGGGGTGTGTCCCAAGGAGTACCCAAGTTTTGTAGAGAGGGAGGTTATGGGCAAAATGGGCTAGATCTATTGGATCCAAAAATCACCACACACGCACACCGTCATTCGTCCGTTCGGGCAGGCAAGTTGGGCCTGGGCTTGGGCACAGGTGTGTGGTTGGATTGAGCTTGTTCGGCCCAATACTAATCTTTTTGGGCCAAAAATATTTGGATTTAATTTTATTTTTTGAAATAAAATTTGTCCAACTGTCCAGAATTCAAATTAATTCTGGAAATATTCTGTTTCGGTTTTTCCCTACACCCAAACAGGTCCCTACGGTTTTTTATCTGTTCAAATTTGAATCCAATAAATTTGTATCTGTTTATTCAAACTGAATAGGTTACCTATTAAAACAGGTTTTGCACCTGTTTAATTCAAACCCAACAGCCATAAATTCTCCTATAAATAGACAAGTCTCTCATTTGTTTCTTTACTCCAATTTTCGTTCATCTTTACTGCAGTTCGTCTCTGCATTTTGCTGCATTAATTCCATTATTTTTTCTGTGAGAAAGAGTGTATACACTAAGTGTGTTCGTTGTACGAAAAATTTGTAGTGCTGCTAT
This sequence comes from Camellia japonica, assembly GCA_030407325.1. Lineage (NCBI taxonomy): Eukaryota > Viridiplantae > Streptophyta > Magnoliopsida > Ericales > Theaceae > Camellia > Camellia japonica. The sequence continues at coordinate 149,959,194 of JAPPVO010000029.1, forward strand.
TTTTCGTTGGTTGATCATTTTATCCTGAGAGATAGACGTCCATATTCTGAAAGCACTATGGAGAGAGCGAATCTGTCTTAAGGACACAGTATCGAACACTGGACTTGATCAGAATATTATTCAAGAAATTAATCAAGTAAGTTGGTTATTTATTTTCTGTTTTTATTTATTTATTTAAATCAGATTTTTGATTTTGTTTTGGTAACAAAATAAAAATCTGTTTTTATTTATTTTATTTTATGTTTCTAGTTTGATTTTTGTGATCAACAAATTCTTCATTTCCTTTATTTCTTTTGTATTCTAGTTGTTGTTAAGTATACAACAGAATTTATTTTTCAAATCAATAAAAATTGTCCAACAGAATAATTTACACATAACCATGTTACAAGAAATACAAGTCAAATTTGTCTTTAATGTAAGTGATAAGTTAATAGTTTAAAGTAAATTTTCTTTCTTTCTCTTCTCTTTTCTAACTTCCACGTAGTCTTAAGAATTGAATGAGAAGTATTGATCTCACCTTTTCTAACTTCTTTAATTTTATGCGTCCACAAAAATATTCTCTTATAGGTCACTTAATGAAATCTTTCCACTACAGAACACACAAAATAACTTGCAGATATGTTGCTTCCAAGTTACAGTATGGTTGCATTCACAAATTGGTTATTTGAAATGGTTGCAAATAATACATAAATGGTAGGCATTCAAATTTAAACACATTTCTTGATTAACCATTAAGGTTCTTGCCTTGTTATAATTTGCAATGTTTAAAAAAAAAAAAAAAGGAGAGAGAGATAAGACAATCTAATACACTAGTTTCTTGCGAAAGTGAGGGATCTAAAGAGAACAAGATGTATGCAGTCTTATTTTCCATTTTTGAATAACTAATTTTTGTAACTCAAACTTGCACCACCACAAATCACTAACGACAAACTTCACCATTGGATTAAGCCATACTAATCCAATTCTAGTTCCCTTCCAATCTTTAATCACTAATTTATTTGTCAATCTTGCTATGCTTTAATTTGTGGGTGGAAGTATTCCATCCAAGAAGGATGAGAAGAAGGCAAGTGCTCGAGCTGGTTGATAACTTGGAACAAAATGGCCAGCTCCCCTTATTGTCACAAATGTCAAGTTCTCATATCCAACTGCGTATCCACCAACCTTACAACAAAAATCATTATATAAAAAAAAAAATATATGTAAGACAAATATCCGTGAAAAATATAATTTTTCTTGAAAATTAGAGAGTTGCTATATAATTTTAATTTTTTTTTTTTTTTTTGTCACTATATCCACATACGAGGTGGGGAAAAAATGTGAAACAAATGTCATAATTTAAAACTTAATCAAATATAGTTAGTATGATGTAAGGATCTCTTTGTTTTTACCTCTCCATGAAGGTACCAAGGGTACCATTTTGTCTTCACCGATGTTTGGAGTTTATCTATACCATATTTAGTTGTTGTCACTGGCACTACACCATCAGTATCTCCGCTGCAAATAAAAATTAAATTACTTACATGAGATCATATTGAAAGCTATACTCACTTTTTTAATTAAGGTTAGTTTTAGCATTTTGAGGAACTTTGGAAATTATAGGAATTAAGCACATTTCTTTTCGCATTACCTGTTAGTTTAATTCAATGACGAATTACCTTATGGTTAAAAATTGTCAAGGAAAATGGTATATAAACAAAATTATTATACAGAATAACAAAATCATAAATAACATAATGTAAAAAAAATATTTATACATAGCATCAAATGTTAGGTACCTATAAATCCAAACACTAATACCACTAGCCATCAGCTCCTGAATGATGGGTAACACTGTTAATGGCTGGTCATTCTAAACGCTACCAATATAGTCACTGTATACAGATGCAGTTGAGACATGTTACTGAAAGTTTTAAAGATGGTGTCAATGTCTAACATAAAACTTTTTTTAAATAATTTTCTAGGTACTTTCTGGATATGCAAATTACTCCAAATATGCTTTGTTCTGTATGAATTTGGGGATGCGTATTACTTGCAAGATTGCCATGGTCCTGGAAGACCAGTGACATTTTCATGAAGGGACTTTTGCCTTGAGGAATGTTCAAGTATACTGCGATATAATTTTCCGTGCATGGATCAAATATCGATACCTGGACAGTTGGAAACTCAGGACAAAATCAGAAAGACAAAAAGCAGAGAAAAGAAAAGAAAATATTTAGTAGTACTAGTTAGTTATACCGGGGGAGCGTTTGAAGATGATGGTAGGCATAAGGGAGCGTAGATGTCGTAGGGGTAGATGTTGCCTCGAGCAGCGCTTGCTTGAGCACGGTAGTCTTGGCATGTTAACGATATGTTTGCATCCGATGAAAAATTGCAGTTTGTCACAATTCCCTCGTAAATTTCATCAGATATGAGAGCATGTGTCCAGAAAAAGTTGTACACCCCCGTGTATTCTGTTTCGTAGTCAACATATGCATTTCCAATCTGAATAACATCATAAGAACACCAGTGTTAGTAGTATAAGTAGTCGAAGAGTTTTTAGAACAACTTGGATTGACATAATCAAGAAGAGGTCAAGAAACAGAGGTCGACTAGTAATGTCAACCAGTTACGGAATGAGTTCAGAATTACTTCAAATTTAATAGTCTATCAGACCTAACATACCTTGTGTTGTTGTACTTTTCTTCGATTGCATCAATAAACAATTTCTTTTCCGATCAAAAAAACAAAAAAAAAACTACTATTAGTTATGACTTAGTTTTAGGGGTTTTAGTTTCAGTGCGCCTTATTTTGATATTTTCCTACACCAAGTGGTATTCAAATTTGCTAAATTTTCTTTTTTCTTAGCTATTTCATGTTCTACAAGTGGTATTCATGTTCTACTATTATTAACAGACATATAAACCACTATCAGAGGTAATTCATTTAGTAAAATTTCAAAGTTTCACATCTTCTTTGCAGATTCAAGACCTTTCTCAATTTAAAACGGTATCTAGACATCGTGTGATATTCCACTGCGTCACACATGTATTACGAGTTGTAGAAATTTACAAAAAAATTAAAAATAATAAATAAATTGGCTACTTAGAGCAATTCCTTGCAAGTTAATGACAGTTTGGTTGGTGATTTTGTATTTTGAAGGATTAATTGAGCAAGTTGGGGCACATAATGCCCGCATAGCTCTCTCCGGTTATGAAGAAGTCTCTGGTTTGTATACTCTGGAAACTTTCCAACCAGTTGACTAGAAAGGTATAGGAATCAGCTGCAGTTCTAGCATCGCCGCTTTTGTCATAATCTGACGTAGTATTGAGTAAGAAAATCCACACCGGCCGGTGACTCAAGGAAAAGTATATTTGCCGCTGCATTGCCAGAATGTCATAATTACGAATGATTCTCGCGTACTTTTTAAGAATTTGATTAATGGTTTGGAACAGAAACATGAGCATACTCACCATTGTTCCATGCATATTTGTTTTCTGATAGAGTTAATCCATCGCTGTTGACTCGAAATGGTCCGAGCTCCATCATTGCTCCATATCCAAAAGAAGAGCAGCCAGGTCCTGGGGAGCAAAATGATGATATAGTGAGAATGATGAGAAAAGAAATGGTAATGCAGATGTGCATTTGATACCGACTTAATCACGGTTTGATGGTACAACGGTAATTGAGAGATTTTTCAAACTTGTCGAACTTGAGGACCCATATTTGATTTGAAATAGCCAAACTAGCACAACTCACCGCTATGATTGGCGCTAGATTTGGCCAAAGTTGTTTATTTAAGCCTTTAAATCGCGATTATTGGTGTTTAGTAACTAAGGGATAAATGAGGGCAAATGAGACTAAAAAAAGACGTCTCAGTTTTATGAGACCCTTGTTATTACAGGTTTAGAGAGAGTGAGATGACAAATAATAGAAACACGAGAATCACAAACTAGCAAGAAATCACCTCCATTTAACCACAGCACAAGAGGCTTGCTAGAAGAATTCTGAGACTCCGCAAAATAGTAGAAGAGCGCTCTGCCAGCGTTGGGATCAACCCTAACATAGCCAGAGTACTGATCAAAGTTAATTCCATTAGGCTGCCCCGGCAAAGATACAATCTTGTCAGCGGCTTTCAGTCCATCTTGAGGGCCTACATACACCGGTGAATACTCTGTGGCCGTGCTCTCAGTAACATAATTGACTTCCTGCTGTTTCGAAGATTGTTTTACTAAAATTTTCTCAAGAGGGTCAAATCCAATTCCTCCATAACAATGGACTAAAGCAACAAGGCATGAATGAAAAAGCAGTAGTAGGATTGCGACTTTCTTCATTGATGCAAAACAGAACCAAATGTTGTTTGATCGATCCAATTATCATGCCTCTTATACAAACTTCTGTGACAGTTTTTTTCTTGTTGGACTTTCAACCCCATTATCATGCCTGCCTCTTATACAAACTTCTATGCTTTGCACATCTTACAATGATCTTTGTTTGCTGAAACATGTTTTTCTTGTTTTTTTTCATTTTTGGTTTTATACCAAGATTCACAAATCATAAGATTTTTTTTAAAATTCTCTCTCACTCTCCGTCTCCATATCGTGCCAAAATGAAGACAATAACAAGAGGGGTGAAGAGTACAAGAGGGTGAAGAGTTGGACAACGAAAGGTTAACTAACAAGCCTGCTTTTTTGGTGAGGTTTAATGATTAAATGTTCTTCAACATCAAAAATATATCAGAGTCTACTGAATTTTTAGCACCAAACTCATTCAATCTTGTCACCGACATGGTAATCCACTCAGCTGAGATCCATAGCACAACGAAGAGCAAAGTCGATTGATGTGCTTCCATGGAAGATACAACAATATTTTAGAAATTGAACATTTTCTTCGATGGTGTCTCTGCTAGTAAAGACTCACCCTTTTCAAACTGATAATCTCAAATTAGCAATCAATAAAATAGATTGACATATATTTAACTTGATTCGAAGCAACTTAATCTTATTTAACACGAAATAGTAGTAGTTAACAGTCAAATTCACGTGCATTCTAATTTAGTGCATGTTTAATTTCCTGCTAAAAACATCTTAAATAGGGCCAAAGCTCTGTGCGGCTGAAATGTTGGAACTTGATGACCAGCGCCTCGAACTGTTGCGGAAAGTCAATTCATCATATACCACTTTATATCCCGCTGCCTGAAACTGGCCAAAAAAAAAAAAAAATTAAAATTAAAAATAAATAAATAAATTTGAAATTGTGCTCAAACTAAATTAAAAGCATGGAAACATACTTCTCCATCATGGGTCCAAGGATGCCAAGGTTTTAGCACTTTAAGTTTTAACGCATCAATGGAATATTGAGTGCTAGCCACTGGAACAACTGCATCCACATCACCGCTGTCAAATAATCAAAAAATTAGTGCTTTTATGTTGTTCTTTAATTTAAGCTTAGCTTGGAATTTGGAAATGTGATATTACCTAGACAATTATTAACCTACTATGAAAAAAGAGTGAATTACCTGTAAATAAGTATCGAAGGCCAGAGGCAATGAGCCTTCTATATATCAACATGGTTGATGGGCTATCATTCCAACCTTCAATCACGTCGCTGAGAGAGAGAGAGTATCAATTCAATTGTTTTTTAATGTGTTAGAACAAAGTTCAGATTGTACAAAATCAACCAAATTCAGTGTTGAACAGATCCATAAGAAGCATTTTCAAATTGAATTAAAGACAATAATTCCATTCATAGATTATGATCATATCTATATGATTAGAAATTTGAAATTGAAAACGTAAATGTAACATGTATCATCTCAAACCCAATGTGATATTCCCATATGCTTTTGAAATTCAAAACAACTTGATTAATAGCAAGACCATATGTAAGAAATCTAATCTTATCATAGATTGTGATCATATCTATATTATTGGAAATTTAAAATTCAAAACATAAATGTAACATATAACATCCCAAACCCAATGTGACATTCTTATATGCTTCTCATCTCAAACCCAACGTAAATGCAACATGTAACATCCAAAACCCACCGTGACATTCCTATATGCTTCTTATCACAAATCCAATGTGACATTCTAATACTCCACCGTTGAATTATGAATAATGTAACCTCTTAAATGTAACATATAACATCCCAATCCAATCCGTGTATTGAACCACTATCACCCCCAACCCACCGTAACTTCGACATCATACGACGGGGTTCAACCCACATTCAATTAAAAAATTAAAAACCCAATAACTTTGCGCAATGTAATGTGACACGTATGTAAACACTGAATATGACAACGACACAACACACATTCAAAGACAAATACAACTGAATGTAACACACAAAAGACATAACAACGTTGTGGATGTGGGTTAACATTACAACCTAAATGTAACGTCATTGGATGCTAATGAAAGTGTGCCAATGGATGGCTATAATAGATTGTCAAACCCATATCAGATAAGATGACAGTGAAATGAACAATCAGCACCACACAACAACAAATCTCACCAATTGGAGAAGCAAAAACCATACCTCCTTCCCTCAACCACTTGGAGTCCAAATCAGCAGAAGCAAACAAAGCATAACCTCCAATCTTGCCGACAGTATTGGCTATATCCTCATCCAAACAAGCAACATTTTCAAAATCCATCAGAATCTGCGATCAAGATGACATTCACACCCACGGACGTAGCCTGCACAATCCGCTTTCCTAAAAGCCTCAAAAAACGTAATATGCTGAAGGATACAATAACCTATAATATGAAAATAAATAAAAGGTATAATGGTTGTACCTTGCTTGTTTCCACTTTTCAAAAAACACTTTTCAGAAAATTCTACTTTCTTATTTTCCTTGTTTTTTTGTTATTACTGAATTTTTTTAATATTTTAAGAATTTTTTTTACTTTTTAGACACACCTAACATAAATACACCTAAAAAGTAAAAAAATTGTAAAAAAAATCTTTTAAAAATTCACTAAATACCAAAAATACAAAAAAAAAAAATACAAGAATTCAGTACATTTTTTATATTTTTATGTATTTATTAATTTTTTAAAATATTTTTTCACAAATTTTTTACTTTTTAAATACATCTAAGTAAGATGCATCTAAAAAAGTAAAAAAAATGTTTAAAATTTAAAAAATATTCACTAAAAACAAAAAAATACGAAAACCAAAAAAGTCAATTTTCAAAAAACTTAATCCAGAAAACTCAAACCAAACACATTGAATACCATTTATTTACGACTCATAGGACCTTATGAAACACATTCATATCTTAGGACTTCAAACTTTATAAGAAATTACACAGGATTTCACATTAAATAAGTTCTCATAATAGGACTTATAAATAATTTTCCCAAATCGATAATGCATATGAATAATTTTCATGTTAGCACACTAACAGCTGTGTACAATTACTTTATAAAAAATTTCATGAACAATCAGCACCACACATGAACAATTGGCACCATACAACAATTACTTCATAAGTTTCAAGTCCAATCAGATAAGATGACAATGAAACATGAACAATTGGCACCACACAACAACAAATCCTCCCAATTGGAGAAGCAAAAACCATACCTCCTTCCCCAACCACTTGGAGTCCAAATCAGCAAAAGCAAACAAAATATAACCTCCAACCTTGACGACAGTATTGGCCATATCCACATCCAAACAAGCAACATTCTCAAAATCCATCGGAATCCGCGATCAAGGTGACATTCACGTCTACGGACGTGGCTTGACAATCCACTTTCCTAAAAACCTCCAAAAACGTAATATGTTGAATGATACAATAACCTATATATATGAAAATAATAAGGGGTATAATAGTACACTAATACCATTTATTTACAACTCATAGGACCTTATGAACACATTCCTATCTAAATAGGACTTGAAACTCTATAAAAAAATTACACAAATTTCACATTAAATAAGTTCCCATAATAGGACTTATAAATAATTTTCCCTTAATTTTAAACTAACACTCTACTCCACAATGTGCCAATTTCAAATTTAAATATTAATTCTTTTCGCACACTATCTAGTGGAAAAAAAGGTTTGGAAATAAAGGATACGAAAAATGCAGTAATACTATAAATTTAAAAAGGGTAAATAACAAATATATCTATGAAATTTACTTAAAATATGAATTGCCTCTATGGTTTGAAAAATTACAAATACTCCCTATCAGAATTTTTTATTTAACAAATTAATTGAAAAAGTGAAATTTCTAACTGTTTACCTATACAATAATAAAATTATCTGAATTATTAATTGAAATAAAATTTTTACATTATTAAAAACTGTTAGTTAACTTGATGATTTATTAATAAAATGACCTATTTGTTATGAAATTAGAAACCTTAGGGGGCATAATATAATTTTTAGAACCACAGGGGATAATTTATAATTTAAGTAAATCTCAAGAGGTGTGTTTGTAATTTACCTATTTAAAAAATGAGTTAGAGTCCGTCCAGTCTATTATTTGAATTGGATGGCGCTATTCGGGCCTATGGGGCTAATTATAGGTTGGTTTTGATAATTTGAATCATTTAATTTATAAAATCTTTTGTGTATATGACCTAAAAAAAATAGATTGATCCTATAATGATCATTTAATTTATCCTATTTGTGTTCAAAATATATATATATATATATATATATATATATATATATATATGTGTGTGTGTGTGTGTTGTGTGTGTGTGTTTTTAAATATAAAGCATCTATTTTTTTAGTGACAAATGCGATAAATTGAATAGATTATAATTATTCTGTTAAAAAAGAAGAATAGACTACAATTATTGAATTAACCTAATTTTTTTATAAATGATATATATGAAGAGCCTTACAAATTAATGACGTAGATCATCATTCATTTTGTAGAAAATTATTTAGAAAAAGCAATCGATAGTCTACATTCGTTGTAGGTATGTCTTACATTCCACTAAACTTTAATTCTGTATCACACATACACTTTCGAGATAAAATTCAAAATAAATTTTCATGATCCATATCATTTTTGCAAAAAATAAGGATAGAGTCAATGATCAATTCAGTCAATGGTGGAAAAATTTCCTAATTTTTCCAATTGACTATATATCCTTCGTTCAAACATAATCCTGAGGGCAGTGTCGTCAATTTACGGTAAGCGACTCTGCATTTGAGGGAGCTTCTATTTGCACACACCCATTCCCCTCTTTACACATCTTTTTCAATAAATAATTGGTTCGAAAGTAGATTTTCGAAAATAAACAATTGGTTCGGAGGTAGCATTATGAAAATAAATAACTTGTTTGGAAGTAGAGTTTTGAATTTTTTTTATTTTTTCGACATTCAACTTCCGAATGTGTTTATTTAATGTCCATAATAGTAATTTCACTTGAAAATAAAATTATAATAAAAATAATTTTTATTAAGTGTGTGTAAAGAAGGGAATAGGAATGTGCAAATAGAAGCTCCCTGCATTTGATCACTTGTGTCATGACAGTTTACCAATTCTTTCTTTCATCAATTGGAATTACTTAGGATGAAAAACTTGTACCCAAAAAAAAAAACATTTTGGGAGGAAAAATAGGAATTATTGAGAAAAACTATGAATTAATCATAATGACCCAAGTAATTGTCTAAGTGGACATGGTGAGAATATTTAGGTGTTTAAGCAAGTAAAATTTCAAGTTTGAGTCTATAAGATGCTTTTATACATTATAATCTAATTATTGACATATTAATTATTTTCTTATAATATAAAATAATAATAATCATAAAGATTGATTGAAAAGTCAAGGTCAATGAACCCATTTTAAGAGGATTATAGTGTTCATATTTCGTTTGGTCCCACTTAAAATAATTGTAATCGAATGTGGCCCTAGTTCGATTTTTCCTTTTTTAAATTACAAATATAAAAAAAAATCGGGTGTGTTTGGTTTGCTTTCAAGAGAGTAATTTTCAAAAAAAAATTTGGGAAGATAGTTCGGAAATTTTTTTGGTTTGTTTGGTTGTATGTTTTGAAAGTAGTTTTGGAGTTTGGGAATTTGAGATGATTTGATATTTTGTTATAATTGAGTAGATGTGTGTAAGAGAAAAAATGCTTGAGAAGGAGAGAGGAAAGATAAAAAGTGATTGATTGATGTGTAAGAGAGAGAAATGATTTTGAAATTTTTTTGAGAAAAACCACAAACCAAACAAAATTTTGAAAAAAAATTTCCAAAACAACTCTCCCAAAAACAAACCAAACAAACCCCTAGTTTTTCAATATAAATCATTAGTCTATTTCAATTAAATAAAACTGATGAAAAAAAATGATATTTTTGTCATTAAATTCAATTTAAGTGTACATAAAATATCTATAATAAATTATATAAATTTCAAAAGTTAATTATTGAAAAATTGAAAGGAAAATATTTTTATCTTTCGATAATCAAATCAAACCAAGGGCCATTATAATACGCCCCGAATGAAATCATGTTTGGGGGATTCTATTTGCACTTAAATAATAACTCAGTATGTTCAATTAAAATTTTGAAATTTTAATTTCAATTATACCTTAATGTAAATTTACTAATAAGAACAATAAACATTAAGCCCTAAAATACAATATTTTATTTTTTTTTCATGATACACACCTAATCATTCATTCGTATTCTTCATATTATTTTTCAAGTTCCTATTTTTTTTCTTCATCTTCCTTCTCACAATTATCATCAATATCATTATTTTTTTATTGTGTTGTTATTTGTAAATAAAAAAAGTTCGAACAAAATCAAACAATGAATAAAAATAATAATAATTATTATTTTTTTGTTTGAAACAATCTATCATCTAATTATGTGTGTATTCAGATCGTTGGGGGCTAAAAAGGATTAGCTGGAGAAGATGGTTGAGAACACATAAAAGAACCAAAATTTGCTGCTTGATTGATTAGTAAACGATTAACTCATTATCTTTATGTTGCTTTTGCTTTGCTTATCAATATGCAAAATGAAAACCAATTGTGACGTTGATCGTGTTGAATATGTTTTGTTTGGTAATGGAACTCAAAACATTTCATTTACCTTCTAATTTTTTATTTTTATTTTTATACTCATCTACCTTTTTATTGATGCTGAGAGATTTCAACACAGCAGGGGTGTTGAAGAGATTGCGCAGGCATGAAAGATCTATTTAAGAAATCTATTTAAAAATTTTAATGTTTCTTTAAAATGGTATAATTTAGAGTTTTTGATTTGTTTATTATTAAAGTATACCATAAATTATAGTTTTATTCTAAAGGGTAATTTGTGAAAAACACATAGGCTATACTGAGAGTAAATTATAACCCTAAATAATTTAATAGAGAGTACTGAAAAATTAGACGCATTGAATGATTTTTTGGATACAAATAAAATCCCCCCATGTTTGGCCTTTGTTTTGATTGTTAGTTTTTAATTTACAATTTTTTTTTTTTTTAACACCAAATGGAAATGTTTCAGTGAGCCTCCTCTGCTTGAGATTAAAGAATAATATAAAACATCCTAATTAATATATAACTAGTATATAGTATCACTGTCTAACAACAAATTGTTAAGCAAACATAATTAACCTCATTATGCACGTAAAAAATTACTAAGTAGGTTGTTGGTTACATTTGATCACTGTATGGGGAGCAAATATTCGTCGTTGTCCGTACTCCTCATGTCCAAATTTACTTCACTCTGAATAACTTGAGAACACAACGACTGTGAGCTGCTCGGCGGGTGTGATGCCGAAAAGCCCCTCCGACGATCAAGTTAGCACCTTTTTAGAGAGAGAGACAAAAGACAGATAGCCCTGATAACCAAAATTGCAGACGTGTTGTATGGAGGCGCCACACAGTTTAAATAGCTTCTGCGCACACCACTTTGCTCGTCCTTTTCTGGATGCGTGGTTGTATTGCCCTCTCTATTCCTTATATGTGTATGCGTCAATACTGCCAAACAATACTTGGGCAAACCGCCAAACGATATTGACGCACAACTTCAATGGATTCCTCTTCTTGCATTCTGATTGGGCCACGTAGCAAATCCTACCGAGTTACTTGCTGCACGTCACTACAGTCTGCCCTTTGGAGCCGCATTACTCTTGACCGGCCAAAATCTGAGGTATCTAGCCGACTTCTTCAGCTGTACCGATTTGTCCCTGTTGACCTTGCTCGGCTTTGGACCATCGTTTCACCTAACTCAGCTAATGATCCACGTCGAACAACTAACTCGGTCCAACTTCCGGACCTCAGGCTAACTTAGCCGCGTGATCTAGAGCCTCGGCCAAATTGTCCTCGGCTATGCCAACTCGGTCGCGTAATCCAACAAGGTCCAAGTCACAACTAGGTCAGCCCGTTTGCTTGGCGCAAATTCCCCTCTCAATCACCAAAGTTTACCCTTCCATATATGTGTAAAAAATGATGTGATATCACTGTTTAAATTAAATATATTTTAATAAAAAAGAACCTAGTCTAATATCCCTTTTTAAAAAACATTTTGTTTTACAATGGTGCTATACACACCAATTACTATAATAATTAGGGGTGTTTTAGAAAGATGATAAAAAGTTAGCTTTTGACTTTTAACCACGCTTTTTGACTTTTTTAGAAAGTGATTTGGGAAGTTGGTAAAAAGCTGATTTGGAAAGATGATAAAAAGTTGGCTTTTGACTTTTAACCAAGCTTTTTGACTTTTTTAAAAAGTGATTTGGGAAGTTGGTAAAAAGCTATTTTTGACTTTTTTGAGTTAATATTTGTTTATGATGTTACATCACGATAAAATGACCAAAATACCCCACCCGAATTAGGAAATTTACTTTTTGACCAATGTGGCTCATTTACAACAAGGAGGTTAGTCATGTAATTTCATTCCTTGCGTTTTTGTAAACTTGCCAAATGATGTTTAGCTTTTTATGGCTGCTTGTAGTTGCTTTTTTTGAAGCTGCAAACGTAGATTTTAATTGGTTCCCAAAAGACCACTTAGTATATCACAACATGCTATAACAATGCAATTTCAAAATTATGAATCAAACTCATTATACAAATTATAAAGACTCAAAACTAATAAAATTATGTCAAATCATTCATTAATACACTAATTAATATATCAATTAGTACATATAACTTTATTATTTGTTTTATTATGTCACTAATTAGGTTGTCACGCTAGTCAAATCACTGATTTTTTTTTTTTTTTCCTTTCCTGTTCTTACTTGTTTTCACACTTATCTTGATGATCCTTGGTTTACACTTGTACTGATCTATTTAGGGTTCGTTTGTGATGTAAATTTAATTTTTGGCTATTTTAGTCTGGGGTTAAAAAGTTTCATTTGTGATAGACTTTTTGACTTTTTTGACTTTTGTAAGAGAAAAAATAAAGGGAAATTTGGCTATAAACCCCCTTTACCTTCCTTTCATTGTTAAAAGGACTAAGAAAAAAATTATACTTTCTAAACCTCCTCATAATTATAAACTTTTGCATAAAGGACAAAATTTATTATTTAAATATTTTATCAGACTATTATACCCTCAACTAAATCTTCCCACCTTCTCCACCCACTCTCTCTCCACCTTCTCTGTCTCTCTCTTCCCCTTCTAAACACAGCTTTTCTTCATAGCCATGGGGGCCACTTGTAGTGGTGGTGGTGGTGAGTTGTTGTCGCCGCCGCATTGTTAGGCGGACAAGTGCGACGTTGATCTGACGAAGGCGAAAAGATTGGTTTGCGAGCTCTGCACGAAGGCTACGGTGGCGATTGTCGCTGGACTCTAGCTATAGATACACACACACACATATATATATATATATAGAGAGAGAGAGAGAGACAGATATGTGGATGTGCGTTTACCATTGCCACCGATTTGAGGTTCAATACTGATCTAGGGTTCTAGATCAACGTTGTCGCGACACTCTAGGAGGCGACAAAGACGTGTTTGGTGGAGTTGTTTGATTATACATATTTTTTTTAAACACAGATTTGAGTTTTGAATATATATATATATATATATTTGTGTATGAGTGTTGTTGAACACATGTATTTTTTGAAATCAAAAGATAGAGAGATATTTGGATGTGTTCTTTGAAATGGCCACCTCAGTCAGATTATGATCTGTATAATTTCAATAGATAAATGATGATGTAGAGTAAAATTTGACTCTGGTTCATTCATTTAGTATGTATTTTATTTGTTGTAACAGTAGAATTTTACTCTGGTTAAAAACATGTTGATTTGCTTAACAATATAAAATTTTACTTTGAATCATAATAAACTTTACTCTGATTTAGAGTAAAATTGTACTTTCAAAGTAAAATTTTACTTTGAAGATTCAAAGTAAAATTTTACTCTGGTTGAAAACATGTTGATTTACTTATCGATATAAAATTTTACTTTGAATCATAGTAAACTTTATTCTAATTCAGAGTAAAATTTTACTCTAAAATACACTGTAATGATGGCCTAATAGGAGAGTTGGTAAATATAAGGGTAATATAGTAAAAGAAACAAGTTTTAAAATATTAGGGATTTTTAAAAGTACTTATATAATTCTTGTCCTTTTAAAAGACAAATTAAACAGTGAGAGGTCTATCACCAAATCTCCCAAAAATAAAATGATTATGGTTTAGATGTGACATTTTGTCTTATTGAACTAAAAACTTATTTTATCTTTTTATAACTATTTTAATAAAAAAAAACCTATTTTAACTTATGTCAAATGAAGGCTTAGTTTATTAGAATGAGATAGAATAGCCATTTCATTCTTTTATAATAAAATAATAATTTTATTTATAATATATATATATATTTTTAGGGAAATTTATCAGAAAGTCCCATCTAGCTAAATTGTGTTCCATTTGGTCCCACAAATATTTTGTTTGCTTGGCCAGTCCATGTCAGGAGGGATATCTTACTGATAACTCCTTTTTTGAATTTACATTGTTATGTGGTGGACGAATATGCCCTAACATAAATTGTGGGATGTTATCTTTTATTTTGGGTATGTATAATCCCACGTTTGGGGGGGAGGGGGGGTTTGGAGGTGTGAAATCTTTTTACGAGTGTATGTATATGACAATCCACCATTGTTGCTTGTGTGAAATATTTTTACGAGTGTATGTATGTGACAGTCCACCATTGTTGCTTCTAACGTGAACACTGTCAAATCGGTGTACCGCGTCGGCAAAGTCGATCCCTCCTAACATTGTTTACATTGATTTTGTTTGCTTGGCCAGTCCATCTTCTGTAACAGTTCGCCATTACTGCTTCTAACGTGAACACCATCAAGTTGGTGTACCGTGTCGGCAAAGTCGATCTACCGAAATCCCTCCTAACATTGTTTATGTTGATTTTGTTTGCTTGGCCAGTGTCACGCCCCGAAAATAATTCCACATAACTATTACATCAACCCACTTCCACAATGAGATATTAACCAAATTCATTTGCATGGTTCTGATGTTTACCAAAGTATTCTCACATGCCATTATACATTTATTTACTCACTAGTACATGAATCTAGAGTATGTAAAAGAAATCATTGAATCACAACAAATAAGGCCCTCAAGGGCTTACAAGTTCTAAGGCAACAGCCCGGTTACACATAATGGTCTCTCAGACCCAAACACATTAGCCCTTGGCTTACAACAGATATCACAACAAAATAAGAGTCAAATTACTCTTCTTCAAAACATCTCCACGCCCTTAGCTTGGCGGGGTCACCACATCTTTACCTGCACCAATTCCCATAGGGGTGAGCATAAAGCCCAGTAGAGATTCCTCACAAAGTATATATGGTTATGCCAATTCCATCAACGTTAAAAAAAAATGCATACGTAATGCCATGCAAGTGCCAATATTGAAGGAAAATTTTATTTCAATGCACTATTTCAAAATCATCATGTTCTCAATAATATTCAATGCACTCTTTTAAAATCACCATGTTCTCAATAATATTATGCAATCTCATCAATTTCAAACTTTCAATATTTAAATCAACAGGGGTGGTAAATACGACACTGGTAATCCCTAGGCTGGTGTCTGCAAGTAGACTCTACGAGTACTACCAAACTGTCATTTTTACCGGTATTAACCGGAAGGCTCGACACCTATCCGCGCGGCTTTTGGGTCTTTCACCCTGGACACTCAGGCCAACTTATCAAATTCATCTACACCCCCTATCCGAACTTACCAACGTATTTACCCCATACACATTTCCATTAGTTCTCATTACAATGATCTTTCTCAAAATGAATGCCTTTCCAACTCATGTTATGATATGCAATAATGACTTTAAAACAATTGAGAATATGATACAATAACTACTAACTCATAGCATTCTTTTATATTCAACAAAAAAAAAAAAAAAAACATGTCTATAACCATATTCAACATCACATTTTCATTTCCTCCTTACCATGTTCTTCCACAAGATACCCATACGTCTCCAACGCATAATTACACTTTCTCATTTCACACAATAGCCATGTGTCTTCGACACACCACAACAATTCCTTAACATTAATTCATCATGACCACTTTCAATATGGCTAACATGCCATCATTGATTTCACTTTTCCATTACACTACGATTAAGCATTTTCATATCATTTATGGCACTCAACAACTTGCCATCTTACCACTTTACACAAATATACAATTATCAATGGATTTTAAAAGAGGACTTAGTCTCCAACACACACACACATATATATATATATATATCATGAAGTTGCTATTTCGATAGACATTTGGTCACATTTTCCTCTTGATACAAGAAAATAAATAATTTCAAGGCATCTTCATTATTTTTCAAAAAGCCCCAATTTCTAGGGTTTCAATTGAAAGCAAAATTTCATCATTTTCTAAGAGAAACTCCATCATAATCGTTCATCATAAGTTCAATAGAGGGAAACCCCCAAGAAGTAGTAAAAAGATAGAGATTTCAATCCCATATTCAAGACTCTCAACATTTTGAACCAAAATCTAAGATTTAGCACAAAACTTCAAGAACATTTTTAAATCAACACCTAAATAGCAAAACTATATATATAACTCAAGAAATCCCTACCTCAAAGTCTTTGAGAAGATGGAGAAGAGAAACCCTAGCTTGGATGGATGAGAGAGCTTTGATTTCCTCAACCCAAGTGAAGCCCTAGTTCTTGACCTTCAAGATTTAGAGGGAGAAGATGAGGATCTTGACCCAAGAATTTGCAAAATCAAAGTGTTTGGAAGTTTAAGGAAGTTTTCTAGAGAGAATGGGGAAAGAAATAGGGTTTAGAGTGAGAGAGGAATGTGTATAATGGATGATACATTCGGACCAAAATGTTATATAAAAACAGAGCTCGGACTGCCCAGTTGGCCGCACGAGCGGCCTTCTCCACCGCTCGAGCGCCCCACCTTGATCGCTCGTGCGGCCCATTTTCTCTACTCGTGCGCTCTAGGCAGAATCGAATTTTCTGGGTCTAAGCCTCTACCACTCGAGTGGCCTAGGGCCCTGCACGTGCGGCCCAAGCCCAGCCACTCAAATATTCTGTTTCGCTCTCGGCACTCCAGACTCATCCGCGCATCCTTCGGAACAAGCGAAATTCAACACCGAACAGAAAAACACTAGAACTCCAATCTACGGAACCATCCCGTACGTTTCAAATCCAACGAAGGCAAATGGAGAACGAAGCGAAGAAAGAAAGAAAGAGAAAGGAAAGGAACCCAGCTGTCACGGCCAGTCCATCTTCTGTGACAGTCCGCCATTGTTGTGTCTAACGTGAACACCGTCAAGTCGGCGTACTGCGTCAGCAAAGTCGATCTACCGAAATCCCTCCTAACATTGTTTATGTGTGGTCCCCCACATCAAAACGTGAACATCATTATAATCACATACACACAACTAACAACACCCACACATCACATATCAAACATATATAACACCACATATACATTTCTAAGAACAATAAACAAAACACAGCACACACAATGCAATCCCGAAGTCCCAAACACACAAATAGTTCACACACTAGCACACACCATCAACGGACAAATACAAAACACTTATGTCTCGTAGTCATTTTGCTAATATTTGTTCGGCTACGCTGATGCCCTACGCCTCCGCCCGCTTACGTTTACAACAAATTCACCTTCTCTGCTCAAACTAGGGTTTCACACAACCAAAAACCCCTACAAATCGAAACAATCTATCCGTAACCAATCAATGAAACATTTCTCAAATTTCCCCAATCTTGATTGTGAGACGCAATCACATGAATTTGAAATTTGAATTACGGGAAAACACAACCGATATGACCTAAGGTTCCATCACTTCTGGAATGTTCCCTGTTCCCAAATTGAACTTCCAATGTTCCCATTTGTTGGATTATACCCCACCCAACATGTTGTTCTGTGGATCAGGTTGGAACGCCTAATTTCGAAATGGGTGTAATTGAATGTGTTTGTGCCATATGTATACGGGCAAACAGGTCGATGTGGCCCCACTACATGATTTCACACTTCACATATGGGTCAGATGAAACTCACACATCATGTTCACACACACCCATCAACTTCGCCCATAATTCGAAACACTAAAACAGCATTAGTACGCTTTTTTCGGAAATGTGAAACACACTCACCCGTACTCCGACAGTTTCATTAACAATCTTTTACAATGGTTTGACCAATGGCAAATTAGTAAACAATCAGTCAAAAGGACTAGAAGGTTAACAAGAAAACATTTGGGACCATATGGATCAAAAGACCGAAATGTAGGATTTATTGGTCAATTCTCCTATTTTTTAATACTTACGAGTCGGATGCTTTCCTTCTGTTTTTATCTAAAACCTCGAAAGGTGAAGATGATATATGTTTCTATTTTAATGAGGTCTCCAATCCAATCAAATAATGTTTTTTTTTTTCAATTTTTAACTTCTTCCATTTTTTTTTTTTGATCAGAAACTTTTTCCATTTTTTGGTTTGTCCTTTTTTTGGTCGTTTTCAGCATTTAACCGGCATCCATGGTCTAGACCTTTATGGCGACGCCTGTTTTGCTCCACCGGAGGGATAAGATTGGTCTTATTTGGAAATAAATTATTTTAATAATTTTTATGAAAAGATATATATAAAAAAATAATGTAATAATTTATATTGACTTTTTAATTAAAATGTTTAGTCCCCAAACGAGACCTAAGAGAAGTGACTATTAATGTAATAGTATTATTAGGTTGGAGATATAGGATAAATAATATTTGTTTATACGCCATCAAATTACTAATACTATAGACAATATTAATATATAAAATTAATCTTTTTATACTTTTTAATCTAAAGACATTTAAAATATATAAATTTTGCTTAAAAATTATTTAAAAAATCACTAAATATATATGAAAAATTATATTTTTTTAGTATTTATTAAAAAAAATTAAATATTTCTTTCACAAATAAATTGATAAATCCCATAATGTGGATTGTTGGTTCAATTAGTCCTGAAATTATTTTGTTACTCCGTTTGGTCCTGTGGTAATATACTTTCCTGAAATGCCCTCATTTGTTGGGTTGTGCGTGGGGTGTGTTTGGGTGTCACGGCGGCGAAAAGGGCTATAGTAGTTTTTAGTGATGTTGTGGCTGTATGATGGTTTGTATGCATACAGGTGCAACCCGACCTGCACTGAACAACCCGCGTGTTATGTTAGGCAAAACCCCAAATAAAGGAAACAGTGTATCGTAATACCTAATTTGTTGGTGTTACCGTTTTAGTGTTACGGGATTTTGGGGATTCTGTGGAATTGGGTGGGGTTGTGGAAATTGATTTGGGATTCGCAAGAATACGGTAGGGTTTCGAGTGACATTGTCCATATTTGTTTTCGAAATTGTGTATTGGAGGCGCAGTGTGTTTGTAGGGTTTGAACGCTGTGAACATAGACGTGTGGGATGAACGTCGACGGTGTCAATGGCGCAAAATCGTAAGTAGTTTTCCGTTTGTGATTGTAGTGTTGTTCTGTGTTTTTTGTTGTTTCGAAAGTTGTTGAAGGGTGGGTCGGTATGTTTGGTTGTTGGGGACAGTTCTTTGTGTGGTCCAGCACTCTGTGTGACCTGGGGGGTTTTGTTGGTTTCGTTTTGTAAACTTTTTTGTTTGTTGGCATGTATGTATCTGACTTGGTTGTTGTGTGAGACACACTGTGTCGGGTTTGTGGGAGAGTCGCAAGTGTGTGGGTTTAACATGTTTGGTCCCCACATTATGTCTGTGACGTTTACTTATGTGCTGTTCTTTGTTTTTTTGTGAGTATGTTGTGTGTGTGACACGCTCCCATATGTTCGTAATATCTAGTACCACATTTATTCATTTATGTAAAAAATTGTATGGGGTTGTTTGTAGTGATGGATGATGGTGATGTGATAGTGTGATGACGTGAACAATCTGTTGAGGGGAAGGGGTAGTTATGTTGAAAGTTATGGGTTTAGTTTTGGTTTGAATAGTTTTTGTTATGTTACATCAGTTTTGTAGTATATGTGATGTAGTTGGGATCAGACACTGAGTGGGTGTTGTTTTGTGGAACAGATAATGTTGTGCCATTGAGGAGCTCGTGGACTAGGTCGGCCGAGCGTAAGCGTTTAGAGGGTCCTAGTGGGGCATCATCGTCGAGGCTTGGTGTGAAGTTGCAGGGGCGTGTTTTGTTTAAACAGCCGCAAAGAGTTGGTCAGAATATACGCTCGCCTCGGAATCCAACGCATGAACGCTCGCCTCGGAAACAAACGCATCGTATAAATTTTCGTTCGAATATGGCAGGTGTAATTAAGGTTGTTTCCGAGTTGGGTTTGGGTGAAAGACACTTCCGGCAGATGAGGCGAACACCGTTTTGGCTGATGTTTGAAGCCATTATTATAAACAAACCAGACTTCAACGAGTACAGGAAATGTGATGATCTGGTTGTTAAGATTCTGAGGACGTTTAGGCTGCGTGACGACGCGTTCTATGTTGGGGGGGTTCCTATTAAAGTTTGCAAAGCTGACATTAGGTTGGTTTTCGGGCTGCAATGTGGTGACCAGCAGTTGGACCTGACGCCGGGCACACGGCCTGCATCTGATTTCATTCAGCGGCGTTGTAATGGCGTAGGGCGGATAACAGCGAGTCTGATTAAAAGTTTACTCGATGATGCGGTGAAAGGTAATTCGAAGCGCGATGAGGAGGACACTGCTAAGCTGCTATGTTTATATGTGTGCGTCAAGTTATTCTTCTCAACATCCGGGGAGACGATCAGTTGGGTGTTTGTTCGGTACTTGGACAAATTGGACAATGTCCAAAATTATGACTGGACGGGGGCAATTTTGAACACGCTGCTGGGATCTGTCCGTGAATTTTGGCAGACTCCGGAGAAAGTTACGGGCTGTGTTGTTGCGCTTCTGGTATGGTGTTTACGTTAATTGTTTTTTTTACTGTGTTGATGTTATATGTGATGCACGTTGCATATGTGTGAATTTGTCTATTATTTGTTGAATATGTTGTTGGTATCTTGTAGTAATTGATGTTGTGTTTGTGCATGCACAGTACTGGCTTTGTGAGCATACGAACATCGTGTCCACGACTAAACCCATAATGTTCCCCTGGTTTTTGAAATGGAACATTAGCACATTGTTGGCGAAAACACATGTTTGGATTTGGGGGCTGTGTCACAGTTTGAGGTGCGTCAGTACGAGTTTGATGTGTGTTATGTATGTGGGTGTGTTCAACTTGATATTTTGGTTTTGTTTTTGTTATGGTATTTCGTAATGAAATTGTGTTTTTTTTGGTGGCAGGTGATTAGGGGCAAACTTGTGAGTCAACCGTTCGAAAAGGTTATACTAGCAGGAGAAGAGTTTGATGGTGAGGAGGACGCTAATATTGATGAAGATCGAGAAGTGGGTGGAGAATACAAAAGCAATGGTAGTGATGATTTTTGTAGTGACAGTGGGGCTGGGAATGATGTGAACATGGGTGTTTGTGGCAATGAAGTTGTGGGTGGTGTCCGGGTGGATGCTAAACGCAACGTCAGGGGCAGTGGTGAGCGTAGACGATTTGAAGGGGAGGGGGGTGTGGTTGCAAAAGGTAAAACCTGTGTTCCGGTCGATGTTGTAAGTTCACCGGAGGGGGATGTTGGTGGTATTTTATGTGCAACACGGGTGAAACGGATTGGTGATGGCAAGGGGGAACTAGAGACGGCGTTAGCCGAGTTATACGCACTTAGGGCGGAATGTAGAGTTAAAGATGGTATGATTGCGGAGTTGCAAGCAGAGGTGGACCAGTTGAGGAGGATGAAAGAAAAACAAGCTGTGGATATAGTTGGTGGTTTCACCTTAGTTTTCAAGGTGAAGGAAGATGAGATGAAGAAGGTGGCGGAGGAAAATGTTGAGCTACGAAGAACGATAGGTGTTTTAGAAGAACAGTTAGCTGAACAAGATGTGCACAACGTGACGCAAGCATTCCGTAAGGTCGTTGATGGTGACACTGATATGGCGGAAGGCAACGGTGTTGGAAGTATGGAAGGGGCGACATTAGACAGTGTTGGACAGCGGGGGAATTATTTGTTAAAAAAGAGTGGAAATTTTGGGGGAATTGATGAAAAGACAGGTGGTGTGGTGGTTGAAGTTAGTGGGCATGGTTCAGATGTAGTTGAAGTTGCTGGCTGCGTAAGGAGAAGACAACCGGTGGAGGGCGTGGAGAGCTCGTTTGTGAGGAACCTGAAGGGTAAGGTGAGGAAGGAGGTTATGAAGCCAGATTTTGATTACGGTGGTGTGGGTAAAATGATGGTGGGGTGTGGTAAGGTGGTGGACGCTGGACGGTCTGTAGATGTAGATGCATGTGCAGTGAGGAGCAGGGTGTGGTCTGGGTTTGATTTGAACAATCGTTTAGGGGTGTGGAAGTTGATGACTGCAGTGGAGAAAGAGAAGATAAGAAACGCGTATGACAGAGATGGGGACAGGTATGTAATGTGCGTTTGTTAGTAATGAAATTGGGTGTGCGTGTACATTTGGTTGACATGCATTATGTGTTTTACTTGTAGTGCGGTAATGTGGGCTAGCAGTGGACATGATGTGTGTGTATGCTTTGTGGATATTAAGTCGCTTGTTCGGCCATCGTCAGTGCGTGGCAATGTAAGTAACTGGTGTGAAGTTGTAATGTTATTGTGTAAATGTATAGTTTGTATGAAGTTTATTGTGTTGTGGCAGGTGATAGATGCCTATGCAGTCTTGTTGATGGAAGAACAAGATAGAATAGCTGTTGGAGTGGAGTTCCCGGACAAGTCATACGTTTTTAGTAGCATATGCCTTGTGAGTTTTTGAAATTGTTTTTAAAGTTACATTGGAAAGCTTTGTGGTGCATGGGTGCAACGATTAAAATTTTATAATCTAACGGGTGAAATAATGATGCAGGAAATGTTGAAAAACGATAACAGTAATGCACGGGACAGATTCGTGCTGGACAACTTTGCGGCATGTAAAGATTGTCGGTACGTCCACTTCCCCATTTGTTTCCGAGCACACTGGACATTGGTTGTTTACGACACTGAAACGGGTATCTGGAAACATTACAACTCTATGAGGCCACGGGTTGGAATTGAAGACAAGCACCTTATGGAGGCAGTGTTTTTGGTGAGTGAAATGTATCATCATATGTGTGTGGTTGTTGTGTTTTTATTTGTCTTTGTTGTGTGTGTTTGGTAATGGTAGGGTATTTTTTTACAGAGGGATACTGTTATTGAAATCCAGCGGGGCACAGTTGGCGTGTTGGGTGATGACGACGCAACGCAGTGTGGTGAATTGGGTGTGGTGTCAGTAACTGATTGCCCGCAGCAAAGACACGACTCGTATGTGTATTGCCCAGATTAATTTGATAGTACATACATAAAATGTAATTTCGTATATGGTTTGTGGAGGATTTAGTAATTTGTATGTTTGTGTTGACGCTCATTGCAGGGAGGACTGCGCAATCATTGTGCGTGCTGTGATGCGTCAGTATGTACATCATGTTGACGTCGACAGATTGTTGCAGGGTGATAACTGCGTCATACTGCGCGCCAACATGGTCAAAGGTTTTGTGAACGACCATGAAAGGGGTCTGAAGGATAGTGCATGAAGTATGAAGCTGATTGGTTTTTGTGATTGGGGTTGAATTGTCGGTTGGGTTTTTCTTTGGCAATATGGTTGTGCTTTGGTATATACCAATTTTTTGGGGGGTTTTGTTTTGCACAAGGATAAACTTATTTTGTTAAGTTTTTGTTAGTTTTTGTGAATGTTTTGGTTGGTTTTAAAGTTGGGTGTTAAATTGTGAATAACAATAATTACATATGAAGGTTATGCGATTATGGGTTTTGTTAAATTTGACCTTGTGTTTCGTTCATGTACCGATTGGGAATTTTGTGTGTTGGACATGTTGTGTTCTGCTCAGTTATAGTTTTTCAATTGCGTATGTTTGGTTTTTTTTTTTTTGACAGAAGTGGGACAGGTATTGTGTAGTTGATTGATGGTGGATGAATTGTATTGCATTCAGCATGTAAGATGGAGATATTGTGACAATGTGACTTTGTGAAACTGTTAAGGGTTAATGGTATTAGTGGCGGATGTGTGGACATTACGTTTGTTGTGGTAATTCATAGTAATGGTTAGTGGTGCCATTTGTCTGCTGTTATGTATTGTGTGTTCTCGCTGTAAGAGAATGTCATTAAAATTGGAATCAAAATAAGGAAATGGATAATTGAAAACGGTGTGAAGGAGAAAGATAAATGAGCATACCACAACATTAAGAATTGGAGACTGTTTTGTAGCATTGTTCACAATGCGAAAAGTGCTTTGAAATTAAATGCATACATGGGAAGTTTTTGTGGTACCCATGATCATGAACTGGGAAAAGTAAACTAATGCGAAAAGTTCTTGGAAATTAAATGCAGACATGGGATATATGTGTAACCCATGATTATTTACTGGGAAAAATATAGTAATAAAAGTGTCAAATATTGTGTTTCTACATGATAAGGTTGATCTGCTATATGGGTTCTTTGTAGGTCTTCCGGTTGTGGTGTCCAATGCGTCCACACCTGCTGCAACGTATTGGTTGGACTTGCTCGCCGCGTGACGGTATCCGGTTTTTCTTGGGCCTGCCAGGTGGGCGTTTGACGGTGGGTGGCAGTATGATCAAATTGTCTGTGTGGATGGGTGGTTGTTCCACTGTTGGAATTGGGGTAATTATTGGGCTGTATGTCAAGCGATATGTGGCAGCATGGAAGTAAGGCTCGATTAAAGTGTACAAATCTTGTCCACTTTTCCGAACGGCAACAATGGCATGTGAGCATGGGAAACCGTTAATCTGTCACTGGAAACATGAGCATGTGTGGCTGTCAACGTCGACCATAACGGACGGGTGTGAGTGTACCTCGTACACGGTGGGGCTTGATTGGCTTACAGTCCATGACCTCCCGTCATTGTATGACTGTTCTAGGAGTTTTTCCATTTTTGGGCATAACACACCATGCCATTTTTGTGACGTTTCCCGCCTGGTTGACATTTGTCGCATTATTTGTGTCCTTATACTGTCCACCAAACGAGTTATCGGAAGGTGACGTGCATCGGAAATCCAGTTGTTGAATGATTCGGCGGCGTTGGAGGACATCTCGCCGCACCGGTTACCTCTGTATTGCAATGTGTTTGACAACATAACAGCGGCATTAGTATAGATAATTTAATGTAAGGAGACGCGTTTAATTTTTTTGTACTGTACATATACAAGTGGGACATGTAAAGGTACGCACCGGAAATAAGCATTTGCCCAATGTTGTGGGGGTAGATTTCCGATGAAATCGATTGCAATTTTCTTACCAGAATTGGTGAACTTTTCTACAATCTCCTGAAATGCAGCAATAGTGGGGCGTAAGCGCAGTTGTTGAACTTTGTGATCAACCCAATCCGATGGAAATTGTTCATATATTAAGTTTGTCTCTAAGGTTTCTCTGAAGTGTTGCATGCAAAACGCGTGGTGAGCATTTGGGAAGATAATGGGCATTGCCTCCATGAGGCCAACATGCCGATCTGATATGAATGTAAACGTTCTGTCGTCACCGAGTGCATTACGAAGATGTTGCAAAAACCATGACCAGTTTGTTGCGTTTTCTGACCCAACAATCGCAAATGCGACTGGAAACAATCCTGCGTGTGAGTAAGGTGGTTAGTTGGGTGTGAAGGTGTACATAGTTGTGTCGGAGAAATGAATAATGCATGGTTGTGTGACGTATGTGCGTTATATTTGTGTAACTGTTCATTGTACCTCGGTTTCCGTCCTTCGATGTGGCAGCTAGTAAATTCCCTTTGAACCTCCCCTTCAAGAAAGTTCCATCTAGAAAAAGTAATGGTCGGCAATGTTTGAACCCGTCAATGCATGCTTTGAATGCTATAAAAAAACGTTCAAACCGGTTGTCATGCTCGTCACAATCAATTTTGATATAAGTTCCTGGATTGTGTTCCATAACGGCCCCACTGTACCACCGTAGCTGATCAAGGATGCACTTTGTGCTCCAAATAACTCGCCTCTGGCTTTTTCGACACCTAACCAAGCTACGCGGTAACTTATTTCGAGGCCCGTAGTTTTTTTTCAAATCAAATGCAACATCAGTAGGCCTAGTCAAAGGCTTGTCACGGATACGATGCGCGAAAATGTCGGACACCAAGTCTAATCCCAAACGGCGGTTGTTGACTGTACGAACTGCAACGCCACAAATGTGTTCATTGTTCCATTTGCGAAGGTAGAAAAAACCATTAGCTTCCAAAACTCGCGCGTGTACCAACTATGTGCAACCCTTCGACTCTCGCAACGAACACACAGCGGTAATTCTAACTGTATCGTTTTTGAGGTACTTGAATTCAAACCCGCATTCCCCACATATTTGCAAAGTACTGTTCGAAACTCAGCCGCACCACCTTCGAAACTCTGCCCCACATGAGTTAGTCCGTTAGCCCATGATGCTGATAAGAATGTTTGCTGATCATGTGGACAGTAGTTTGGCAACAAATCAATATCAGGCTCGTTGTTAATCTGGTGAACAGATCGTTTGGTTCCACGTGTGCCGAGGCTTTGTATGGTGTCCACAAGATCATCGTCTGCTGTTACACCGAAATCATCGTTCGACTCTACCATAACCTCGATTAGTTGCAAACGAAAAGAGGATGCAAGGTGAACCATATTTTGCATATCTACGTCACTTTGTAAGGAGATATTTTTGTAACCCGGAACATTAAAGAACAATCGAACATTAACCGACGTAAGATCATCAAAAGTATCACATAAGAAATTAATCAAATCGACAAATACGTAAGGCGCTTTCAGATTGTATGCGACATTCGTGGACCGAAAACAGCACAACAACATAATCACGTCGTCCATCACTGCATTAAAAAATAGTAACAGACGGTTTACAAGTAATGGAGTGAATGAAAAACGTAGAAAAGACTTATGTGTGTCACACGGTAGTTGAATACATATGCTTAAAACTCATCAGTAATGGGGCCACGCAGGATGACGACGAAAAATTATGTAACAACAATCATACAAGGGGGGATCAAACGTAGTACCTGCAGGCGTTATCTTCACGGCGTCGCAATTTAGAAATCGGTGTAACCCTGAATGTGCTCCCTATGTGATATGACTGTGGTGACCAAATATTGGAGCAATACGATGTGTTACCCAGTGGAGGGGATGGTAATACGGTATGAACGTGATCCCTAATTATGTGCCAAACGATTGGATAGGAAATGAACTTAATTCCTAATTCTGTGTGACCCAGATAAGGAAAGGGTACAAAAGACAAAAATTTGAATATATAAATCAAAACAGGACCAATAGGTAATAGTATTGTAACAAATAGGATCTTTAGTATATTTGAAATTCGGTAGGACTAAATGGGATTTATGATGGTGAAATGGGATTTATGGATAATTTTTCCCTACTTCTAAGCTATTCTACATAATAATAATAATATAATAATAATAATAATAATAAATAAAAAATAAGAGGAGGAATCTTTCACGTGGCAAATCTTAAACCTTGATTTTTTAAGAACCTACAAAAGTCTTGGCCAGTTGAATTAATTCCGGTCAAAATATATTTTTGGATTAATTATAAAAAAAATCCGAAATTTCACGTATTTTTTTTATTTTAAACTCTAATTTTTTAAATTTGATAAATTAAACATTGGAGTTTCATCTGTGTTTTAATGTATCCTTTCCGTTCATCCCTGTCTGTGTAAGGTAACGGAGGGAGTTTAAAGTGAAAAAATATGTAAAATCTTGAAATTTTTTGCATAATTAACTATTTTTTAAAATTAAAATCACTAAAAACAAATAAGAATTAATGACAAAAAGTTTCAATATTACGGAAGGGGCATATTGAAACACGAACGGAAATAAATTAGATTTCATTTCAAGTGTCATCATATATTGATTCATTGAGTTTTTTTTTTCTCTCTTCTTTTTTGGATTGGTGAAATAATAGGACTACAGTGACACATCAAGCAACAACAATTCCTTCAAAGCAGTAGGAGGAGACCCAACTCACCTTAAGGGGAATGCACCCTTCAAGCGAGCTGAGCCAATCCAATGGACCACACTATTTGCTTATTTGGGCGCCCAAGAAAAAGAGATAGAGGAGCTTAGACTCAACGAACGAATGTGCAAAATGCATACATGACATTTCCAAGGGGGAACCAACTTTGATGTACTTAGCTCAATAACTGATTTATTATCGCTTTCCACTTGGATGTTCTCAAGACCAAGAGCTTGAAGTAACACACACGCCAGTCTAACAACCTTGGCTTCTCCTTGATTGATTGAGGAAGCTTGGACCAAAGAGACTCTACCATCAACCAGGTTTCCTTCCCAATTCCTTAAAACCACAACAATCGAGGCTTTTCTTCTATCCTGGGGTGAAACTTGCATCACAATTAACCCTAAGATAGCCTTGGAGGGGCGATTTCCATTTAGAATGGGGTTAAACAAGCAGGGTACACGTTGGAGAGGAGAGAACCTCCTAAGAGTAGGGGAGGCTAACTTCCCTTCAAAGGGATAAAGCTTGATAAAGAATTTGTGATGGATCTAGTGGCGAGTGATTGAATACCTAGTTGTTTCAAGCTTTCCAGATAAACCAACCCACAATGGCTGCCTTTCCTACTCTTTTCTTTATCTTTCTATCATTCATACAAAGCTCCATGATAGATAGAGTCCATTCTTTAGCTGAGGAGATGACTCATGTAACACCCACTTTCTTAATTAACTGTTAATTCTGTGGCTTACCTTAATTATGTGTTTACATGTGACTTATATGCCTTATATGCTTGTATGTGTGTGTTAATTATGTGTCATGTGCTATTTGAATTATGTTTTGATTGACAGATATGTTAGTATGTGAAATAGAACTGTCAGAATTGTTAAACCATAGGGTTGAAATTAAATATTAGGATAGGAAATTAGAGCCTAATCTACTATGGCATAATTAAGGTTGTTTGACTTAAAGTGGTGTGTGGTGTTTAATTAATCCAAGGGTCTAGTTAATTTTGGAGCAAAAACATAGGACACAAAGGAGTGTGTAGACCTTGGGTCAATTAAAACATAAGCATTCTGGGTACAGATAGGGAGTATACCTGACACAATCGTTTCTGTATTTTGCACATCACCCGGTACTAGTGCAAAAATCCTTCATTGCTTCAAAATTTCCTTTCCCGTAATAGCTTTTGGATTAGACCTTGGTGTTGAAGCTGATGTAGTTGAACTTGCCATGGGTCGACTCGTGCTTTGAGATACCAGTGGGCAATCCTTAATCATGTGGCCTATTTTTCCGCACCAAAAACATGATCCAGAAATTCTGTGGAAAACTCCTTTATGTCTTTTCCTACATTCCGGGCAGAGGAGTGTATTATTCCCTTGGCTGAAGCTATTTGATGATCCCGTATTCTATCTCTTGGTCTGTAAATTGTTCGAGTTGTTCCAGCCATTTTTCAAGTTAAATCCATGTCTTTTACCCTTCCACTCGGTCACCGGTGTCTTTGCTTGTTTTAGTATAGCAATATTCGCCTCAGCCATAAAGGCTCTATCTAGGACATCAACATATTTTACCAACTTCAAGACATTGATTTGGTCAAGGACTTCAATATCAAGTCCCCCTTCAAATTTCCTAGCTTTCTTATAATCGGTATTTACCATATGCGGTGCATATCGAGCAAGCTCTGTGAATTTAGACTCGTATTCAGCTACAGAAATAGTACCTTGTTGTAACTGCTCAAATTCCGTTACTTTGCGGTCTTTCACACATTGTGGGAAATATTTCTTATAAAATGCCTCTTTGAACCATGCCCAAGTCATGAAATTATTTTGATCATGGATGAGCATCCACCACTTCTCGCTTCCTCTTGCAAGGTAAAAGTTGCCAATAAAACCTTTTGCACTTCAGAACATAGAAAAACCTCAAATAACTTTTCAATCTCTAAGATCCATGCTTCGGCTTTCAATGGTTCAAGGCCTTTTAGAAATGTAGGTGTCACGCCCCTAACCTGCCCCTAAAAGTTTTGGGCATGACCTAATCAGAAACAGACAAAATAACCTATTATAAATGATATTCGGGGCCTGAATGGAAGCGTTAAAATAATAGAACAACATGCAGACACATCCATTGAGCTACTACAATTATGCCAGGACCATAACTCGGAATTAAACATATAGTGAGCATGTGTCTGAGGTTAAGCTACATACACATTTATAAGTCCAGCCCAAAGATTGGGCATACAACAAAATATTACATACAAATAACTTTGGCCAACAAAACATCAGTGCATAATGACAAGGTCTAACAAAACTGCCCTAGCATGCAAAGGCTTCTCCAAGTGCCTGGCTGTTCTTAAGTTGACACAAGATAAATGATATTGATGCTAGGACTGACCTCCAAGTCGAGTTTCCTACAGAATCAGACAAAATAATAGAGTGAGTCAAGCTCAGTGAATAATAATACTTAAGCAGTTTAATAACTAATTTTAACTACATTGCATAACAGTGCATTCACAAAAATGAGATTCAAAAGTTAGGCTGATATAATTTTTACTTTCAGAACGGCCTTTGGCCAAATGTTCAGTTATAACAGAACGGCCTTTCGGCCCAGAATTATCAAAAACGGCCTTTCGGCCCAGAACAGCCTTTCGGCCCAGAACAGCTTTACGGCCCAGAACATACAAATATGTACGTATATCTTTTCCAACCTTTCATTTTCATTGAGTTCCAATCAATACATATGCTAATATCGTAACTGACGGAAAACAGAATGTTATTAACAGACATTAGCAGGAAATAAATGTATGTTCAATGTACTATTACTCACAGCATTGTGATGGCGTGCTAATTCCTTCTGGAGTGTGCCCTGCACACAATCATAACTTGTAAATTAGTTCTCTTTTTTCTTAAATCATTGAGGAACCATTCTCTATGTCATCATACTTCACATGAATTTATAACCATCTTAAAATCATCAGAAAAATATTCTAAAAATACCAGAGAACCAAGCACGCAAAACTGAACAAACACATTTTTTTTTTGAAAATAAGTCCCCCGCTCGAGCGCCAATTTGGCCGCTCGAACGTGATGTATAATTTTAACAAAAATGCTGAGAGATTGGTTTTTGCGCTCGAGCGGAAATTTCTCCTTTCGAGCGTACAGGATAATTTCGGAAAAACTGCTGAGGGGCTAATTTTCCCGCTCGAGCGGCCATGAACTCCGCTCGAGCGGCCGTGGCCCTGAGTTGAGGCAGCTCGATTTCACACCAAAAATCCATCTTTGACAACACAAAACAAAGTCTCAAAATGGATTTAATATCAAATTAGGGTGCTAAATCACACAACAAATCAATCACAACACTCCTTAAACTTTGAATCATTAAATCCATACTCAAATCAACCATAATCTTTCCAAAATTCCCATTATTTTGAGTTTACATAAACATATGCATAAAGAGCTACCTAAGCTTCTAATTCAAGCACATAATTGAATATTCTCATGAAATAACAAGGAAATAAGAGATAGATTTCCCTCCATAACTCAATTTGGCTTATCAACATATATCATTTCATAAAACCTTCACATCTACCATAACTTTCCAAGATCAAAAGAAGGATTTCCAACCAAGATCAAGAGAGAGAGGCTAGATCAAGAAATTTTCCATACCTTGAGTTCAATCTAAACAATCTTCACAAATTCCCCAAATTCTTCACTTGGAGAGCTTCTCTCCAACACTTACGTTTTCCCCTCTTCTACACACGAGATGTTTCTAAAAAAAATAACTCCAAGTTTGATATAAATCTATTTGTTTATATAAAAAGAGAATAAGACAAAATTTAATCATTTAAGCATCCTAAATTGAAATTTCACAGAAAATCCCATTAGAGCTTAAAAATCATGCAGATTTCAAATATCAAATCAATTTCTAATAATTTAGTCTCTAAGGCGTCCAATTTCAGGTTCAAGTAGTTCAAGTGTGACAGATAATGTTCTTAATCAACAGATAGAAATCCATATTTCTAAGTTTCATTTAATTCAATGTAATTTCACATAGAATTTCACAATATGCATTTGAAAACACAGAATAGAGGGCTGAAAAGATACCAGAATCATGTACGAGGGTCGGGCTATTACAGTAGGTGCTTTTATTTTGTTAAACTTCTGCGTCAAGGCAATAATATCACCGTTGTTGGGTGGCTCAACTAGGATTAGTGGCAGAGGAGGAAGTGGAAATGGTTGTCTCTGTTGTTGTCTTAAGGATTCTGTCAGTAATTCCACCATTCACTCTAATCGGTTTATTCTCGCATCAGAAGATTCAGATTCATCTGTAGGTCTTGTGTTCTCCATTGGTCTATATGTAAACAGAATAATAATAAACATAGGAAACATAGCTTTCACATTTTCATTTTCATCACATAGGCACATAAGAAGTCCACACACACTTACACATGCAAGTAAAATGCCGTAATTTCTTTTCTAAGGCATCCTATAGCTTATTTGGACGTGTGTGCGCGGTATAATTCGTGCTCTGATACTACTCTGTCATGGCCCAAACCTGGCCCTATAGGTTTAACGTCGTAACTGGCCAATAATCTGAGATTACCAAAGGTTTTCCTATACATATCAAATACTCGGGGCTAGCAGAAACTAATAGACAAGAAAATAAATGTCCAACGAGTTGTACAGACTTAAATGGAACAAAATGAACTATTATATATACCCATTTATATATACATCAATCCATAGCAACGTTGTATATCAAAACATAAACAAAAGAGGGATTACAATCCCATCAACCACAGAAACATAAGTAGCAAAACCAAAACCATGCATGGCATGTGATTGAATCCCAAAAGGATGATCTTCGGGTCACTCCAAAGCCACAACACATGACTGATGGGAACCTCGCGGTGAGGCACAAAAGTTGGCTTGACAAAACGGAGGCTAGGTTGATGCCACTAAGTCCTCTTGTGTACCTGATCACTTATATACATATATAAAAAATGCGCTAGAGCCCAGTGAATAATAACAGTGTAAAAAGGTTATGAATGATGTCCTTATTGTAATTCAAATTGAGTAATTATAGTAGTAACAGAAAATTAGAATCATGTGCTTAATAGATACATAGTTCATACAACAAGCATAGTAGTTATACGTGGTACATTCAATAGTAGAACAGTGCAGACGGTCATGAAGACCGAACAGACGTATATGATGACCATCAATATAGTAAACAGAAGTAGCAGTAATAGTAAACAGATGCTAAGGATGCCACAAGTACAGTTCAGAAAACAGGACAACCATTCATTTGAACATAATCATCATTTTGTAAAACAAAGTATAATATAAGTCAGGAATATTCATAATTGAACATATCTTTACAAGGTTGTTACTCATAGTCGGCTCCTCTAATTACGCAGCTAGGATGCGACATTTGACCTACACAGACACATGTAAGCATAACACGCTCAATTCACAGTTCAATCCCTTAGTTAGTTCTTCAATCGATTTAACTCTATCATTACTTGTTTGTTCGATTAGCCTTAATTGTTCTTTATACTCTTTTATGCATGAAATGCATATAAACATAAAATACAGGCTAAAACCATGCTAGTGGAGGCCCGAAAGATGGAAAAATGAAGCAGAAAAATGAAACCGAGCCAGCCTGAAAACCGCATGTGCAGTGTGCCTTGGCTGTACGTGCGGAACTCTCACCGCATGTGCAATTATTTCATAATCAACCTAGGAACAAGGCAGACTTGGCTGCATGTGCGGTCTGGGTTCTTTTCCAGTCTGAAATTTTACTATGAATTTGGGACTGAATTTTCCAAAATCCAACTTCAAATTCATGAAAATCAAAATCCAAAACTCACAAAAACATGTTGAATAACCAAGTTCTAACTTTAAATTAAACCATGGCTTCAAAACAAACCAATTTGTATTGAAAAAGAAAAGATCAAAACTTTGAATTTAAAGCAAAATCAAGAACCATGGAAATGTAAATTTGCAAGCTCAAAATTCTTGAATTTCTTCCTCTATCTGCAAGACTCATGCAAGAAACAAGAAATTGAACAAGAATGATGCTAGGTATGTCAAAATCTTTAACTGCTTTTAATTTCTCCCTTTAGGGTTCTTGACATGAACTACACCATCTAATCTCTAATTTACCACCTAGATACTACAAATTCAAGAGTAAACAACTTAGATTCAAGAATTTAGAGAAGAGTTCTTACATTGAAGGGCTAGTTTGGTGATCTTTGTTGAAATCCCTCTCTTCTCATTTTCTTCTTCTTCTTTCCCTTAGGGATGGCAATGGGGGTTAATTGGGTGGATATTAATTCTCCATCCCCATTCTCCTATAATAAATTTTCCCCATTCCCTATTCCCCATTCCCCATAGGTACCACCCTCCCCATATCCTAATGGGTTTGGATTTTCCTCAACCCACTTTAATCCCCATTTTTATTTTATTTTTATTTTTTATATTTAATGTTAACCATCACTTTTTTTTTTTTTTTTTTTTTAAGGTTCACAACAAAAGCTAAATATACCTTCAATTTTTTTTTAATATATTTACTGTTAACAACTTTTTTTTTTTTTAATGTTCACAACAAAAGCTAAATATACCTTCAATCTTTTTTAATATATTTAATGTTAACGATTTTTTTTTAATTTTTATTTTAAGGTTCACAACAAAAGCTAAATATACCTTCAATTTTTTTTTGTTTTTCTTTAATATATTTAATGTTAACAACTTTTTTTTTTTTATTAAGGTTCACAATAAAAGTTAAATATACCTTCAATCTTTTTTCTTTCTTTTTTAATATATTTAATGTTAACAAATATTATTATTATTATTTTATTATTATTATTATTATTATTATATATATTTTTTTTAAGGTTCACAACAAAAGCTAAATATACCTTCAATCTTTTTTCTTTATTTTTTAATATATTTAATGTTAACAATTTTTATTTATTTATTTATTTATTTATTTTTAAGGTTCACAACAAAAGCTAAATATACCTTCAATCTTTTTTCTTTCTTTTTGAGACAATCAAATAAGTTTTAGTAATTAAAAAAAATGTGGAAGAACGTGAAAGATTAAAAAAAAATTACAACCATCTCTCACTCTCTCTCACTCTCACTCTCACTCTCTCCCCTACATGTTATAAGAACCTGTTTACAATGTTATAAGAGCCTGTTTGAAGAAATAAAATGTGAAAGAACCTGTTTGAAGAAAGTGTTATAAGACCCATATTAAATTGCATCAGGACATAAATAAGGAATTGTTTGTTGATCTCTTAGCCACGGACATTTTAGACATTAAACCATCTTTCTTTTAGCAAATTTGAGCCATTCATTTTAATTTATCCAAAATCTAACTATACCTTTTAATAAATCTGAACCATTCATTTTAAGATATCTATGCCTTACCACATCCAATCCATCCTCCATCTTCTTCCTTTAGTCCTCCACGAATTTTGTTGTTTGTTACTTTTAAAAAACAAAAAATATTTTTTCAATTAAATTTTTATTAATTTCACAACACCATCACCACTATTCTCACGTTCACTATCACACTACCATCACCATAGCCACTACCATCATCACTACCGCCATCACCCCACCACTATGTCACAATCTCTACTTTCACCTTCTTTCCATCACCACCACCACCAAATATAAAAAAATATATTTTTAATTTTTTTTACAAAAAATATTTTTCATTAAAAAATATTTTCTATCTAAATAAATGAAGCATAACATTGGGAAACAAGCTGATTTCAGTTAAATCTGTTCATAACTAAGAAAAATTCTTTTATTTTAAAAAAAATTATTTAGTAAGACTTTATCTCCCCTTTTTGTTTTTCCAGCAAATAAATCTTTGTACCCATCATTTCTAACCAATCACGACTCATGCTTGTTTCGATTCTCTACAATTTCCTTATTTTCAAATACATTCATATATATATATATATATTGTATAAATTCTGTGATAACATGAAACAAATAGATTCATACTCGTTAATTGAAATTTCAGAACAAGCAAACCATTCTGAAAATTACAATACATAAGAAAATAAAATAACATAGAAAAGCAAACCGAAACCTGCACTAGACAGTGTCCTTAATTTTTTTAAATAAATTTAAAAAATTCTAGATATGCATAAAATTTGACAAGAATAATGTGACAATGTTAATTAATGTGTATTTGATTTTATTGTTGAGCCAAATAAAATAAAATAAGATTGAATGTATATTTAGCTTTGGTTGTAAATCTTAAAAAAAAAAAAAATGGTTGTGAACCTTAAAAAATAAAAAAAATAAAAAAGATTGAATGTATATTTAGCTTTGGTTGTAAATCTTAAAAATAATAAAAAAAAAGGGTTTTGAACCTTAAAAATAAAAATAAAAAAAAAAAAAGATTGGAGGTATATTTAGCTTTGGTTGTGGATCTTAAACAAAAAAAAAAAAACAACCGTGATATGTGCCCCGAAATTCAGGGGCACTAATGCCCGAATTCCCCAACAAGGCAAGAAAAAAAAAAAAAAAAACAAAGTTACCAGTTTTGGAAATTAGGGGCATTAGTGCCCAATTTTTTAGTGCCACAAAACATTTTCCAAAAAAAAAAAGAGTTTTTTGTGAACCTGAAAAAAAAATAAATAAATAAAAGAAAAAAGATTGAATGTATATTTAGTTTTGGTTGTGAATCTTAAAAAAAAAAAAAAAAATATTTTTTGTGAACCTGAAAATTAAATAAATAAATAAAAGAAAAAAGATTGAATGTATATTTAGTTTTGGTTGTGAATCTTAAAAAAAAAAAAAAAAAAAAAAGTTTTTTGTGAACCTGAAAAAATAAATCAATAAATAAAAGGAAAAAGATTGAATGTATATTTAGTTGGTTGTGAATCTTAAAAAAATAAAATAATAAAAACTAAAAAAAATTTGTGAACCTGAAAAAAAAATAAAAGAAAAAAATTGAATGTATATTTAGTTTTGATTGTGAATCTTAAAAAAAAAAAAAAAAAAAAAAAAAAAAAAACACATGTAGGGGAAAGTGGGTACCCATCTCCAACCCATCCCCAGTGGATATTTAAAGAATATCACCTAGCCTACCCAATGGATAAGAAAAAAAGAGGAAAACCCCATGTATTTGGGTTGGGTCTCCATGGATACCCATAATGTAGGTTATCCATTGCCATCCCTCCCCTTTCTCTTATGAGTCTCTAGAATTCTCTCCCTCTCTCTCAGATATTTTTTTGACCCAACACATCTACAAGTCTCTCATCTTTTATTTCTTTTAATGTTGAGGCTAATATATCACATTGAATTAAATTCTCGTTGGACGTTTATTTTCTTGTTTATAAGTTTCCGCTAGCCCTAAGTATTTGATTTTTACAGGAAGGTTTTTGATAATCTCAGATTACTGGCCAATTACGACGCTAAACCCATAGGGGCGAGTTTGGGTCTTGACAACTCCATAGCCTGATAAGAAGCCTAGGTCAGACCCAAACCAGACCGCTCTGGTCCAACTACAATGAAAAAGAAGATGTTCAATCGACTCCACATCAACTCCACAAATGGGACAGCTTTGAGATGGGGCACATCTACGGCAAAAAAGATTTTCCTTTGTTGCTAATTTGTTACAACAAACCCACCACCAAAAATTATGAATTTTTGGTGGGACATGAAGTGTCCAAATTAATTTCCAGAAGGTCTTAGGGAGTTGGACTGAGGAAGAGGCTCTAGAATTACCTTTGGATTGTTGTTTCTCAAGAACGATTTGATAACCACTCCGAACTTCATAAGCTCCCGACTTCGTATAGTGCCAAACTAGAGAATCATCGTGTCATGACCCGAACCCGCCCTTATGGGTTAAGGCCATAACCGGCCAGTAACCATGAGATTACCTACGGGCTCAAACCAATTTAAGACAAAACTCATCAGAGTAAACGGGGCCAAACGGAAGCAATTTAAAAAACTTTGTCCATAGAGCCGTACTTATATGCACATCATAACATTTCAGACATACATATATTAATAACTCACAACAGAAAGTTTAGCAACATAAAATTCTGTACGGACAGGATCGTTCAAAACTGAGTCAACCAGACAAAACTATATACAGACGTACTCAAAAGCTTCGCCGACATGACAATATAGAACAGAATGACATAAAGGCGAGGGCAAGTCTCGTGCGTGAGACGCAAGGGCTGACTCTCCAAAACTTAGGTCGTTCCACACAGGCTTCACTGGGGCTGGGTCTGGACCTCTCTTGACTCACCTACAAATACATGAATGAGCGTGAGCGATAGCCCAGTGAATAATATCAAATAAAGAATATACGTTGGAACAATATACGTCAAACGGCCTTGGGCCCAATTCGTATTTCTATTTAACAGATATATATAACTAAACACAAATCAAGAGACTGCAATTCCAAACATTCCGGCCTTTGGCCCATTCAGATTTCCATTCTTGTCAAAACGGCCTTCGGCCCATTCGATTATGTCAAAACGGCCTTTGGCCCAATCATGTATGTCAAAACGGTCTTTGGCCCACACATTCGTATCAAAAGGGCCCTTGGCCCATTCATTTACGTCAGAACGGCCTTCGGCCCACTCATTCATGTCAAAACGACCTCGGGTCCATTCATGTTTATCAAAACGACCTTTGGTCCATTCATGTTTAACAAAACGACCTTGGGTCCATTCATGTTTAACAAAACGACCTTTGGTCCATTCATATCAATCGGCCTTTGGCCCAATCATTTATCAATCGGCCTTCGGCCCACATTTTATCAAACGGCCTTCGGCCCGATCATTTATATCAATCGGCCTTCGGCCCAATCATTTGTCAATCGGCCTTCGGCCCAATCATTCATGTCAATCGACCTTTGGCCCAATCATTTATCAATCGGCCTTCGGCCCAATCATTTATCAATCGGCCTTCGGCCCACATGTTATCAAACGGCCTCCGGCCCACATACACTTTCGTGTCAAAACGGCCTTCGGCCCAATCATTTATGTCAATCTGGCGCATAGGCCTTTCAGACTTTCATATCAAACTGACATATAGGCCTTTCAGACTTTTATATCAAACTGGCACATAGGCCTCTCAGACTTTCATATCAAACTGTGTCCACCATTCAATTTAATGAACTTTACATACTTACATAGAAGTAGCAATTGGACAACAACATATGTCAGATATTACTCACAGTGATCGGCTTGTAGATTTGCCCTAGAGCTTGACCCTAAGAGTTCAATCTCCCACATAATAACAAAATTTTGGGTTTAATCTTCAAGTTCCCCAATCCTTGAGCCAAAATCACTCAATTCTCTCACCCTCTCTCTAACAGCCGGCCCTCTCTTATTTCTCTTAGAGTTGATCAGCCAAAATGCACTAAGGGGAGAGATTTGAGGGTGTAGAGTTTATACAATATAACCCACTAACTATTATTTAATAATATTAAATAATTGGGAACTAAATCATCAATATTAATCTAATTAATTTGATCCAAATAAATTTTCAATTAAATTTCACCGTAGGTTCTAAAAATCATGCCAATCACAATGGCGTAACCAATTCCGGATTCTGTGGCCGATAAGGCCTCCAATTTAATTTCCAAAGCAGATTATTCAAACAGATATTCCTATGGTGAACAGATAGGACTTCGAAATCACATGTGGCACATAAAATCATGCTAAACTCATAATCATACTCATATTAGGGACCAATTAACATAATACAGAACAGGGGTATTACACATTGTGGCCTTCCGAAGAAATTAGGATAGCATCAATGATCTAAGGCCTCGTTTGGGAACAGGCTAATTTAGTAACTTTTAGCTATTTGGCTAAAATATGAGCTAAAAAAAACTAGTATGTTTGGGATGACTTTTTGGCTTTTTACGAAAAGATGTGCAAAAAGTAGAGAGAAAAGAGAATCTTTGACTTTTTTGTATGGGTTGTTGGCTTTTTGACTAATTTAGTAACTTTTTAACTTTTTAGTAAAAAGGAGGGTTCCCAAACGAGGCCTTAGTTTCCTCGGACACTACCAACCCTTGTAATTTGCGAAGATCCCAATCCTTGAGGGTTACGTTAGATTGAAGGCTTTAAAGTCTTTGAATCCCATCCCTCCTTTGGATTTAGCCATAACTAAGTTGTCCCAGCTCACCCAATGTAACTCGCTATCCAAAGGATCCCCACCCCACCAAAAATTGCTCGTATAGGAATTTAACCTATCACTGAACTTCTTTGGAAAAGCAAAACATGCCATGGCATAGGCAGGAATTGCCTGCACAACCGATTTTACAAGAGTCTCCTTCCCTACTTGGGACAACAACTTCTGTTTCCATCTTTGCATTTTATCCACGGCTTTTTCAATCAAAAATCCAAACGAAGGTGGGCTTGACCTTTCATGTTTCATAGCAATATTGGTAACATATCAGATTACATCCAAATTTTGGTAGATCATAGATGTTAACATTATTTTCAACCTTGTCAAAAATATATAGCAGACGTATAAACAAATTAAATTATAATATTATATCAATTTTATTATTCAAATTAAACCTCAATTTCCTTTTCTTTTTATTATTTAATAAATTGCAGTGCATCAGAAATAATGAAACAAAACAAGTGGAGGATTCTCTATACTTTGCAATATCATTCATACTGATAACTTTGATTGTATTCAAAATTTCCATTTTCTAATTTGCAGGAAAAGCTTAGATTAATCATTTGTACTATGATTTGGGAACACTTTTCTAATCATATTCAAATTCAATTAGATATAGTTCAAAAAAAACTTCAATTAGATAGGTGGAAAATTTAACTAAAATGGCCAAGAACTGAAAACTCTCTCTCTCTCTCTCTCTCTCTCTCTCTCTCAACACACACAACACAGACAGAGAGTTGAAGAAAAAGATATTAAGGTTCATTACATTTTTAATCCTTATATTCGACTCAACTCTCACTTTAATTCTTATAATTTTAAATTGAATAGTTTTATTCTTATATTTTAAATTAGTTTCATTTTGGTTATCCAGTTTAAGTTAAAAGTTAAAATTAATGATTTTGGTATACTATACTATACTTAAATTGAGGTGTACACACATAAGAAAAATTAATAGAAATTTAGACGAAATGACCAAATTGAAACTATACTTAAATTATAAGAATTAAATTATTTAAATTAAAATTATAGCGATTAAAATGAAATTTGAGTCAAACTATAAGATGAAAAATATAATTAATCCAAGATATTACTTGTATCTAGTTACGTAGTACAAGTCTATGAAGTTTGAAGAAATTGGTAATGAAGTTTTAAATGGTGCTAGCAAGATTTTTTGTCATGAAGATGGATTGAAAAATATTTATTATTCATTCCAGAAATTTATACTAAATACTCAATCAAAATGATATTATGGTGAAATTTTTGAAAAAATATCACTTTAAGGACGCTTTTGATTTGAGAAAGATAAAAATGTTCTACCTTATTATGTATATATTTTTTTGTAACTTTTTCTATTTAGATAACTCAGATTGATTATTTGAGATCTCTACTATGTGATTTAAATTTTTTTCCCCCCCGGAAGTTGAATGAGAAAATGAACCTATTTGGTGTAAGTTAAAAGTTCATAATAAAAAGATAGAAGTTAAAAGCATTATTTTCTTAATTTTTAGATAAAATTTTTTTTTTCTCCCAGATTATTTAAGTATTTTTGTCTAATAAACTATAACTACACCAAATAATCTCGCACAAATATCTAAATTAAAATAAATTATAAACAACTTATTTGGGATGCAAGTTTGAGATTAAAATAGTCACAAAAAAAAAAAAAAAAAACTTAAAATAATTAATAAGACAAAATGTCACATTCAAGTCATAATCATTTCATTTTTTCTCTTACAATCATCAAATCAATTATAAAAATAAAAAAACCAACTATCATCCTAAATACAAATTTTCTAGGCAGGCTAAAATAGCCAAGTTTCGAAATGAGCCATAGGTTTCGTTTGACATGAGCTATTTTGGCTAAATTAGTCGGTAAAGAAAAATAAGTTAATTTAGTCAATAAGACAAAATGTCATATTCAAACATAATCATTTCAATTTTTTTTTTCTCACAACCATCAAATCAACTACAAAAAAGTTAGAATTTATCCCAAACATAATTTTTTTAGCCAAGCTAAAATAGTCAAAAAAATAAAAAATAAAAAATCAATAAATTAGCTCATCCCAAATGAGGACAGAATAAATTTGAACTATAAAATTATAATTCTCAATAAAATTTTTGAGTTTATACTCACTCCATTTGAAAATATTA
The DNA here is from genome assembly GCA_030407325.1 of Camellia japonica. NCBI lineage: Eukaryota > Viridiplantae > Streptophyta > Magnoliopsida > Ericales > Theaceae > Camellia > Camellia japonica. The sequence continues at coordinate 150,002,062 of JAPPVO010000029.1, forward strand.
GTCCCTTATTTTATTTTTCATTATTCTAAAATATTAGTCTATTTTAGAAAATAAAGACTAATATAACATAAATTTTTTATTTTGTCATTCTTTTAAATTCATTAATTATGACAATTAATGTTTCTAAAAAAATAAAAAATAAAATAAAGGGTAATTTTGAAAACCTAGTATTTTTAAAATATAATAATAGTACTATTAAAAAAATTAAATTATTAAAAAAATTAAATTTGTCAAAAAGACTAAGAGATTGTTTAGATGATTTAAATGTATACTTTTGACTTTGTACGAAAAAAATGTACAGAAAAATAAAGCGGTAAATGACCCAAAAAAGATAACAAGATAAATAAGTGCACATTTTTAGTGTACTCCAAACAACCTCTAAGGCTTCATTTGGTTTAGTTTTTGAAAAGAGTTTTCATTTTTGAGTTGTATTTTGAAAGAGGAGTTGTTAAAAAGTGTTTTGAAAATCTGTTTAGTTATGAGTTTTGAAAATAATTTTGAGATGATTTTTAATTTTTTTATAATTTTTTTTAATAGTTGAATAAATAGGTGTGAGAGAAAATTTGATTGATGATGTATAAAATGTAAAAGAATGAGAGAGAAAAAATGATTAATTGATTTATTAATTAAAAGAAGAAGAAGAGAGAAATGAGAAAAAATAATTTTAAAAATTAGTTAAACTAAACATATTTTTTGATTTTTTAATTTAAAAATTAAATCAAATATTATCTAATATTTTGAAGAAAAATGGTTGAGGGCCCGAAACCTGGAGCTCGAATCCGGTTCGAAACCAAACGATGTCGTTTTGGGCTTCGAATTTTTTTTTTTCTTCTTTTCTTCCTTTCCTTCCTTCTCTTTCTTCTTTCTTGTGAGTTGAACACAGAGGAGAGAGAGAGAACACAGAGGCGAGAGAGAGAACGCCGGTAGTCGTCGGCGTCGCAGCTCGTCGGCCGATCGTCGCAGATCGTCGCTTGTCGGCTGATCGTCGCAATCGCCGCCTCCGCCTCGCTCTGCCCTGCCCCCCCCTCCCTCCGCCCCGCCTCTGCCTCCGCCTGATTTTAATGCCCCCCTCCAGTTCCTCTTCCCTCCTCCTCTTCTTCTTCTTCTTCTCCTTCCTCCTTCCTTCTCAATTTCGAGCTATTCGAGCTTTGCCCTTTTCGGGCTCTCTACCGGGACTGTATTTTGAAATAGGGAGTAAATATATATATACTCTATTTTTTAAATCTCCCCAAATTTACGGAATCCGATGTACCAAAAAAATATCTTCTACAAATGCACGTGCATGTATCACGATTGGGCATTGTTTGGGAAGAAGGTTTAGTTTTTTTTTTTTTTTTGACTATTTTAATCATAAAGACAAAATAGATTATTTTAGTCACAACCAACAAAATATCACATCCAACCCATAATCATTATACTTTTCTCTCACAAAAAAATTAAAAAAGTCAAAAAATAAAAAATCCTTCCCAAATTAAACTTTTTAATTCAGATTAAAATAGTCAAAAAAAAATAAAAAAAATAAAAAAGGCAAGCCACTTCCCAATATGTTCATCGCGACACGCTAATTGTCTCTTCCTGATGTCATTATCAGTGGTGTGAAACACGTTTGATGAGTCATGAAGTTTGTTTCTGTACGTTATTTCAGGGATGTGGTTCGCATGCACACTAGTCTGTTTCTGCACGTTATTTCAGGGATGTGGTTCGCATGCACACTAGTCTTTGCATTGATTGAAGGCTTCTATATCTCTCTTGACCTTTGATTTGTAACCCTCTTTATTTTGTCCTCCACTTTTTTTTTTTAAATTTTTTTTTTAATGTTTAATGTTTAATTTTTAATTTTTAATTTAGTTGTTAGATTAATGCTTAGAGGAGTTTAGGGCGGTTTTGAGTCAAAACAGGGAAAACTACCGTTTTGAATTTCCGAAAAGTGAGTAAAAAAAATCCTCAGAATTTTTTTAGCTATTACACTGGTTCACACACAACCACACACACAAACTGAATTTGAAAGACTCCTATAAAATATGATAAAAATTCAAAACTAATAGATGGTTGATGCGGTGAATTATTTAAAACTGGTAGATAATTGCTTTTATCGGAAAAGAAAATCAAAAAATCCATTGATATTATGAGTTATTTAAAATTAATGGAGGATTATTTTTTAAATGCATGAATTGTGCATATAATACAATTAATTATACCAATTAAACTTATTTATGAGGAAAAAAAAATCAAATTTAAAGTTGATTACATATTACATTCGATCAACTACGTTACAAGAAAGATTAAAAGAATTAGCAATTTTTTCTATTGAAAACGATTCAGTTGGTAAGTTATGCAAATTTGATTAATAATTTTGTAGTTAAGAAATGTGAAAATGGTGATGTTCGAGTAATACTTTGTTATAGTTTAATCACTTTTTATTTAGTACTTGAGCTTAGATTATTTTGATAAATTTTTAAGGAAAATTGTATTATATATTTTTGAAGTGTATGCTATGTATTTTGGTAATAAATAGTACATAATTTTTTAGTAAAGTTACAATATTTGTGATTCAGAAATTAAGTTACACATTTTTCTATTTAAATATTTTTAATCAAAAAATGTGTAACATTACTAGGGTCGGCTCTGAGGTTCAAATTTGAACAAAATTTAGGGGTCCCAATTAGGGGTAGGTAATATCGTGTTGTATTATTTTAAATTTATGGTAAAATTATCTTAGTACAATACAATTCATTTATTTTTTATGTTAGTGTAACATATCATTTTTTATTCGTGTTCTGTTAATATTTCATATCAAAATTTTCACTTTTAATTAAAAATTCCAATTGTACTGCGAATTACAAAAAATCACAAATTAAATTTTATAAACTTTTTAAAATCCAATAATGCTTAGTGGGTAATTTTACATTTAAAAATATAATAAGAGTACTATTTAATTAATATTTTGTTGTACGTGGTTTAGTTTTTATTTTGTATAATAAGTTTATATTTTATTTAATGTTTTTTTTTTTTGATCTTTTGTTGTAAGATTATATTTTTATGTTTTTTAGTCATTATAATGATTTCTTTATATCTTGATCTATGTAACTAAATTCAGTATATAGTTTTAGTAATTATATACGAATAGAATTTATGTGTAGATTAACAAATATAAAAAAAATTGTAAGTGCTTATTGTTTTATGTAAATATTTTTTAAAAAATTATGCCTAATTTCAAAAGTTCACATTGAGCTTCGAATATCTGATGGCCGACCTTGAACATTACCACAAAATACGTAATTTCATTTTTGAATTATACATTGTCATAATTCTACCCAAAAAAATGTAATAGTTATCAAAAAGTACATAACACATGCCACAAAAATGTATAACAAAAGTATATATAATACACACATTTTGAGAGATGTGTACCATAGTATTACCTTTTTTTTATTATAAATTTTGTTATATATTTAAGTAAATTTTAATAGTTATGTCTGTAAGTAACCATTTTGTAAGCATTGTCAAAGAATAAAAAATGAATATATAATCTTTTGATCATAATTATTATTTTTTAGATGTAAAAAAAATCCCATATCGAGTTTGGTTTGGACCCTGCAAATATCAGAAAGACTTTGCGCAAAGACTTGTGCAAATATCAGAAAGAGTTTGGTTTGGACCCTCTTCTTGCAAAGACTTGTGCCTGGCCTCTATTCCACTTCCACTCCTAAGAATGGAATCTAAGGCCCGTTTGTTTTGAGTGTAGATGGTAGGATAGAGGTGGGATTCATTTAGTATTTTGTTTGTTTGTAGAGTTGAAGAAGAGATTAGGATGGAACAGAGGAATAAGATGGAGGTTGAAAAGGGGATTGGAATGGAGGAAGTGGAGGTGGAGGTGGATGTGGTATTAGAAAAATAGTCTGCCGGACTAGAAATTTTATTTTTATTTTTATTTTTTACATGTTTGGCACTTTTTTAACATTAATGTTTAATTTTAGGAAAATTTACCCATAAGTCCTAGTTTCTGAAAAGTTGAACCATTTAATCCTAAAAGTTTTCTTATGCTCCATTTAGTCCCATTTGCACATCAATCTAATGTTCGGAACATTAATTTGATGGTCGAAATCTAATGTTCGGAACATTAATCTGATATTCGAATCTATGTTCGAAACATTAATCTGATGTTCGAATTCTAATGTTCGAAATATTAATCTGATGTTTGAAACATTGTAATGAACCTTTCAGTCTATAAGAAAACATTTAGGACTAAACAGTGTACAAGTTATTAATTTGGGATTTATTGGTGCATCCCCCTTAATTTTTTATATTTTTTTATTTGTTTTATTATTTTATATAAAAATAATTTAACAATTCCTACATTAACAACTATCATCAAAACAAATACAATTTTACTTAATTCTCTCACTATCAATCCCCAACTATTATTCTCCTCACTATGAATCTCCTCCATTCTACCTTTGAAAACAAACCGGGCCTAAGATCTCTTCTTAAGAGAAATTTGATAGCCAAAAGACTATTCACACATGTTACAATCCTTAGGGTTCGTTTGGGAAGTGGGATGACTTTTTAGCTTTTTGACTATTTTAATCTGGGGTTAAAAAGCCTCGTTTGGGAAGGATTTTTTGGCTTTTTTGACTTTTTGTAAGAGAAATAATGTAATAATTATGAGTTGGATGTGATATTTTATCTTATTGGATTAAAAAACTTATTTTATCTTTTTGTAACTAAAATAATCTCAAACCCATCCTAACCCATCTTCCCAAATAGAGGCTAGTTTCCTATTGATTCCTATTCATTTTTTTTTTTTGGAAATTTAAACCATAATATTTTGATTTTTCAATTTAAACTATATATTTGTCTATTTTCGTTAAATAAAATTGATGAAAAAATGTATTTTAGTCATTAAACATAACTAAAAAAAATAATATTTTATTATTTTATGTACACATATATTGAGTTTAATAGCTAAAATATTATTTGTCTGTTAATTTTACTGGATGAAAATAAACAAATAGTTTAGATTAAAAATAAATTAAAATATTAGAGTTTAAATTGATAAAATAAAAAATAAAAAAATTATTTTATTATAAGAGTAAAATCTTGGAGTTTTTTTTTTTTTTTTTTTTTTTTTTTTTTGTAATTTTTTTTTATATATAAGATTTATGCTTTTCAAATCCATTAATGTAAAAAGATCTAAAAGTAACTATATATATATATTTCTAAAGATAAAAAAGATGGTAAATTTTTTAGTAGATTTTTTTTTTTTTTTTTTGGTACTTTTCTGGTTCATGTAGATAGAGAGCAGAACCTAAAAAATTCTATTGCATTACATTCCATCAATAATAAGATGGAATGTGTTGGTGTGGTAGCAAAATTTATTTAATTTCATTTTACCCTTTAAATTATACTTTAAAAATTAATATGCCTCCCAAATATTAAAAAAAAGAAAGAAGTAAATTTAAATTTAATAAATAATTTTTTATTTTAATAATGAAAAATTAAATGTTAAATAATATATACTTAGCAAAATAATAATAAAAAATATAAAAATTCTTATTTAGAATTATCTTGATACTATAAAGCATGAATAATTCAACAAACATTACTTGTATTAGGTACTTACCGACATATGATATTTCTGCATACGTACGGGTACACAAATATGTATTCAAATTTTTCCTTCTTAATTTTTGGCATATCCAAACATATCTTGTATATATCCAAGCTGTGTCGTATCTCAGTCGAAATAATATTTTCTTCTACTATATAGATAAAATTTCTTTTTCATTTTTAGTTTTGTACTTAGCATAGTTTTAAAATTAAGCTATGATTTGTAAATTATTTAATATAATGATATTTAATTTTAGTTTATCTTATACCAGTACTTTTGGCATTAAATGCCAATTATACGTGGGATTTAACAAATTAAACTATTTAATCAATTTTTGTATTATTTTAAATTAAAAATAAATATTTTTTTTACAAATATATTAAGCCGTACCTGTATCGTACCAATACAGTATTCATACCGTACATGTACTTCATAGGTCTCAAATTATCGCGAGTCAATCTTGGAAAAACTTATTGAGCCAAAAATTTCTTAGCTATTCTATGTGTGTGCACGTGCGCAATTGTAACTAATTTATTGCCCAAATTAATTTCAATAAAATTGATCGACTAATAGTAATTTCAAAATTGAGTGGGAAAAAAATTTCAAATTTTGGTAAGTACTCAATATGGGTATGACATATTTGTCGAAATACCCATGCTTCATAGTCTCAAGATATTTCTAAATGAGAATTTTTATATTGTTCTATTTTTTTTTTTTTTTGCAATTTTTTCATTATTGTGATAAAAAATTATTTATTAAATATTTAAATTTAATTTTCTTATATTTGGAGGACAAATTGATTTTTAATGTATAGTTTGGAGGTAAAATAAAATTTCAAATAATTTAGTACTATGTCAGCATATTTCGTCTAATTATAAACAGAATGTGATAGCAAGACTTAAATTAATCAAAATTTTAAAAATTTAAATATAAAATTAATATTAATTGAAGCCTAGAGATTAAATTAAAAAATGCGTCAAAATTTGAGGGCAAAATCGTAAACCCCTCTACAATAACCTTTTATAAACCTTCTCCGAAAGAGATGGTGATGCTCGTCAAGTCTATATAAACCCTCCCTCCCTTCACACTTCGATAAACCTCAACAACCATCCCCCCCTCTCTCTCTCTCTCCTCTCTTTCCATGGCTTCTCTTCATAACTTCAACTCAGCATCCACACACACTAACCTGGGAATCAAGAACTCACTAGAGGTAGAACCTAATTCAATAATGCCAAGACGTAGAGATGTACATGCAGTTACAATTGAGAGTGGGTTGAACAATGATGGTGATGCTGGGATTTCCTTGACATGGGAGGATCTCTGGGTGACAGTTCCAGATGGGAAGGGTAGCAGCAGACCAATCATTCAAGGCCTCACTGGCTATGCAAGGCCTGGTCAGCTCTTGGCCATTATGGGCCCTTCTGGCTGTGGCAAGTCTACTCTCCTTGATACCTTAGCAGGTAGCCATTTTTCTCAAATTTGATTTTTTTTATTTATTTATTATTATTCATTTTTAACTTTTTTATGACGAGGAACATTATTGAGGCAGGATCTTTTGGACTCATCATCATCCATACGAGTAAACCTTGAACATATGCAACAAACTGCGAGTTACACGTACCGGTTTAACTGCTGAAGATATTTGCAAGAATTGATTTTAAGACATCTGAGTTTACGATTTATCCCAAAGTTTTCATAATTACATATTAAATTGTTAGTCACGAAATTATATAAAAATTTAAGTTATATTTGAAAGAGATAGCTTCATGGGTAAACTATAGTTTTCACTCTTCAACTTTTACTCAACTCTCCTTTCAGTCTCTCATTTGCAACAATTAAGTCGTTAGATTTCAACTAGTGTTTAAATGTGATTTTTCTATCATTTGCCGTTAAAAATTTGAACAGAAAGAGAAAATTTATACTTACGCAAATTTATATTTAAGATGTTAATATTATAGCTTTTGTACTAACTAAACTACAAAATTATTAACTTTGAATTTTATAATATTCACTTTTAGTTAATGTATGCGTTCATTGGACAGGTTAGATTGTAAAAACCATTCAGGGCTGAGCTTGAAAAAGACTTTTTAAGTTCAAAATTAGTCGAGCTTAAGGACAAAAGTTTTTTTTATATTTCTTTACTTGGTCCCGGTTGGATATTTGTCCATCACTGAGAACTTAGGTGAAACATGGTTTTAGCAAAGGCTGTCCAGACAAAAGTTTGTCATCTAATATGGAACTCTTCATGCCCCATTGACACCAGACAAATTAGAAAATTTGTTGTCCAGACAGACCAATGGTTGCCACACAATGAATATCTCACAAAAACAAGTTTCTCAAATAGTTATTTCACAGATTTTTCTTGGATTCTTTTTTATCTAATTTATTTACATCTCCGACAATGACCTATTTGTTCAAGGAACAAACCAACAGAAAAAATTGACAATGAAGCAACAATCATATGATCTATGAGTAGAAAATTAATTCTAGTTTACCAATGACTTGTTGTCGATGATCCTATAATTTCCACACAAAATAATGGATAATTAACTTAAATTCAAATTGCAGGGAGATTGGGAGCCAACACAAGACAGGCTGGTGACATATTAATTAACGGTCACAAACAGAAGTTGGCTTATGGAACATCGGTAAGGGGGAAAAAAAAACATTTTCTTGATCGATTTGCAAACTCCCATAGTGAAATTTCACTACTTTAGCATAATCTTTTGTTTTGTGTTGTTTGATTGAATTAGGCTTATGTGACTCAAGATGACACTTTGCTTACAACATTAACTGTTAGGGAAGCCGTGTACTACTCTGCTCAACTCCAACTACCAAACTCCATGTCCAAATCCCAAAAAAAAGAGAGAGCAGACATGACAATAAGGGAGATGGGCTTACAAGACTCCGAGAACACAAGAATTGGTGGGTGGGGAGCTAAAGGCCTAAGTGGAGGGCAAAAGAGGAGGGTAAGCATTTGCATAGAGATTCTAACACGCCCAAAACTTCTCTTCCTTGATGAACCAACAAGCGGGTTGGATAGCGCCGCATCATACTATGTCATGAGTAGAATCGCACGCCTTGATCAACGACAAGGAAGGACTATAATTGCTTCGATTCATCAACCAAGTAGTGAAGTCTTCGAGCTATTCCACAATCTTTGTCTTCTGTCTTCGGGTAGAACTGTATACTTTGGCCCCACTAGTGCTGCAAACGAGGTAAGCAAAATCAAATTCCTCAAAAGTGTTTGTGGAAATTAATGTATTTGTCATATGAGATCCCCCGTCCCAAACCACGTTTTTTTTTTTTTTACAAACTCTTTGGACTTGATCATGTGATAAAGAGGTAGTTTGAGACAGGGAGACATCATAGATGGGTACAGACAGAGGATTCGGACTTCGTACTTGTTTAATTTTCGATTTGTAACTAATTAGTACTTTCATTTTTAATTCAATGTAGTTTTTTACATCAAATGGATTCCCATGCCCAACTCTTCAGAATCCATCTGACCACTTCCTTAAAACAATAAACAAGGATTTTGATGAGGTAATATTGTTGGTATTTTCATTTAATTGTTTCAATAGTGATTTTGAACTTCCTATATTTTCTTGTATGTAATTTATGTAATACTTGGATAATATTGTATTTTAACAGGACATAGAAGAAGGTTCTACAGGAAAGAAATCAACAGAGGAAGTGATCAGTATTCTTGTAAAGTCATATAAATCATCTGATGGTTACCAACAAGTTCAAAGACAAGTTTCTGAAATATGTAAACGTGTAAGCAAATACTACTCGTTTTGTAATATTTACGTTTACAATTTTCTATTTATATGTACAAAATTTAAAATCTGTAAACAAAAACCCATTTTAAATAATTTGTAAAATTTACTAAATTCTTGTAACAAATTTTATTTGGTTTTTTCTTATTTTGAAATATAAATTTTCATTCCATCCTCTCTCTCTCCAACCCCTTGTTGGCCCTGGGCTAAGGCCACTAAGGCCTGTGCGTAGGACCCCCAAAGTTTAATGCAAAATAAGGTCCCAAATTTATTAGTTTTATATTATATTAAAAGTTCAAAACCCAATTTTTTTTTAATTGTTTGAAGCCCAATCTAAAAGGCCCCTCAAAAAAATCTATTGGGCCAAATTAAAATATATATATATATATATATATCATCATTGTTAGGCTTAATTAAAAATTTATATAATTAGTCCAAACAAATATATATGATATAATAAGTCGAAATAGAGTTTAATGTCAAGATTTTAATAGAATAAATAACTTTATTTTAATTTTTTTGCCCTCTCTCTTTATCGTATTTTAATTGAATAATTTTTCCCTAATTTATTTTCCTTAATTTTGTTTGCCCTAATTTTTTGCCCCTCTCTCTTTATCATAATTTAATTGAATAATTTTGCCTTAGTTTTTTCTTTGAATTTTTTTCCCTATAATTTGTGTTTTGTTATCAAATAATTAATGGATTGTGATTTGTGTGGATTAGGATTGTGTTATCAGATATCATATTACAATAATATAATCATTTCGTTATCAAACATCAGCGAATTATGTTGTTTGTATCGATTATTGCTAAATTATAAAACAATAAGACCCTATTTTATTTTTTTTGAGTCTTTGTAATGATTTTTTTGTATCTTAATGTATGAAAATAAATTTTAATGATTATATGTTAAGGAAACTTTTTGTCTATTAATAATTTAAAAATTATTTGTTAACTTATTATTTTATCGGTAATTTTTTTTTATAAATATATATATATATATATCGGAGGAACCTATTTTCAAAATCCCACCTAAGGTCACATAAATCTCAGGGCCGACCCTATGCTCAGCATCACCACCAAACCCTGGCTGGACCTTTGATCACAGATGCCAATGAACTCCTTGGGTAACCACCTCCAACCGCTGCCAGAGGTGATTAGCTTGGGCTATCAACAACCACCTTTGGTCATTGGCAACCACTTTCAACCACCACCACCCACCTCCAGCCTGCTCCTCTCACTTGTTTTCAAAAGTACTTTGAGTATCAAACATGTTTTTTGTGTTGATTCTTATTATAAAATAAAACACAAATACATCTAAAACTTTCTACAAATTAAACAAATAATATGTAAACGTTATGAAACGGAACTTACTATATACACAATCATCTATCCTATCAAGCATATTCATCTATATTTTTAAAATTTGGAATTCATATTATTTCTGTCGTAAGTTCCACCCATTTTTTCATAATTACTAATGATAGTTTGTGGGCATTTCAGGAAGGAAGAGCACTTGAGAAGAGCAGAAGCCATGCTAGCTTCCTCACCCAATGCCTAGTTCTTACCAAAAGGTCTTTTGTGAACATGTATAGAGACCTTGGCTATTACTGGTTGCGGCTAGCTATCTATGTTGCATTGGCACTAGGTTTGGGCACTATCTACTATGACATTGGCTTCAGTTATAGTTCAATTCAGGTAAGAGATCAGAGAGACTTAATGCACAAATCTAAGATGCATCTTCTCAGATTTGTGACAAGAAAGCCAATATTGATCAATATGGGTTGATTGTTTCAGGCTAGAGGTGCAATGCTTGCATTTGTTGCTTCATTCTTGACTTTCATGACAATTGGTGGCTTCCCCTCATTTGTGGAGGATATGAAGGTATAAATTAAAGCATCACAATCTTTTCTCTTGGCAAAACTTTTTGCAGCTCTGAAAAGAAAAAAAAAATGTCAAACCAAGTTATTGAAACATTTAACTTCAACTTATTTTGGGCTTTTGAGTTGAAAAAGAAAATAAATTGAAAAACGTGAAGGCTGTATTTGGTTAAGATGAAGGTGCGAGAAAAATAAAAATTGAAACTTTTTGTGTTTGTTTGATTTGAGAATGGTAGAAAATGCATGAAAAATAACCCATATCAGCATGTTAACTTGACCTTCAATTTTTTGTAAAAAAATATAAATAAATAAATTATTTTCTCAAGATTACAGGCTAAATATTATAAAGAAAAATTCAAAATTTTCATCTAATTAACCAAATGCATACTAGAAAATAAATTTTCTTCCATTTTATTTTCTAATACTTATAATTTCTTTCATATTTTTTGCTCTAATCAAACGTACCTGAAATCTTACTAAAGAGTATAATTTTTTGAAATACAGTTGCTTAAGTTTGGAGTTTCAAATTTTAAACTTATAGGCTGCAAATAAATTTTGCCCAACAAACTCTTAGTTCTGTTTAAATGAATGGCTTCGAATGCATTGAATGTCATACATGCCACGATACATACCACGACCTTACTATTGTTCCTTGCAAATTGTCTCCTAAAACTATCCAGGTATTCGAACGGGAAAGGCTGAATGGGCACTATGGTCCTAGTGCATTTGTCATTGGCAACACACTCTCAAGCCTTCCCTATTCATTTCTTATTTCACTGATTCCTGGGGCAATTGCATATTACCTCACTGGACTTCAAAAGGGATGTGAACATTTCATATACTTTGCTGCAATGCTCTTCACTTGCATGATGTTGGTAGAGAGCCTAATGATGATCGTTGCAAGCATTGTGCCAAATTTCCTCATGGGTATAATAACCGGCGCAGGAATTCAAGGTTTGATGCTTTTAGGTGGTGGATTTTTTCGACTGCCCAATGATTTACCCACACCATTTTGGAGATACCCTTTGTTCTACATTGCATTTCACAGGTATGCATACCAAGGAATGTTTAAGAATGAGTATGAAGGGCTAAGATTTGCTAGTAATCAAGTTGGAGGACACAAGACAATCAATGGTGAAGATGTTTTGAGAAATATGTGGGAAGTGGATATGGATTATTCTAAGTGGGTTGACCTAGCCATCTTGTTGTCAATGGTGGTTTTGTATAGGTTGATGTTCTTGGTGATTATAAAGGCTGTTGAGAATGTTAAGCCTGCCATTAGGGCATTGATGTCTGCGAAACCTAAGCAAGCAGCACAAATCATGATGAATCCAAGTGACTCTCCAATTCACATGTAGTGATTTAGGTCTCAAATCTTGTGTAGTCATTTGCCTATGTAGTCATCAATGATATGTACTTTCATCGTTGTAGCATATCTATGGGTGTTTTGAAAAAATGATCAAAAGTTATTTTTTGGTTTTTTTTTTTACTTTTTTGTAAGAGAGGGAAGTGGGTTAAAAGTTAAAAAGTGAATTTTAACCCAATTTCCAAAATAGGCCATGTAAAAGTTGCATGTCTAAATTTTCATTTTAAGTAGAGATCATATCGGGCTTAGACGCATAAAATCTTCTATTCCAAAATCTTCATGTTCGTTTGTCCTGATGAACTTTTAATCATTAGATTAGGTTTCGTAATTCACATGTCTTAAGATTTTCAAACATTTGTTAAAAAAAGTCATTTTTAAAAAATGAGTTTGTACCTTTAATAGATGTTTTGAATTTAAATCATAGAAAAAATATATCACTTTTTTTTTTTATATATATTTTATTTTATTTTTATTTTGATATGTAACTAAATATATGTATTAAAATTAATATTTTATAAATGATCCGGGTAGAATTTTTCATCATCCTAATATTAGCTTGAAAATCAAATAGGCTCTCTAAATTACAATCCAGGTCGACTTTATGAATGGCTTGGGATTGGTTACCTGAGTGAGAGATCCTTTTGATGACACGAAAAGGCAAACCAAAATCATATGCAATCACAAACCCAAAGTAAAAAGTGTTGGGTGAGAAACCAACCAGAAAAACAGAAGTTGAATAGAACCAGAGAATACACAAGACAAAGACCACCAAAAATAAATTTAAAAAAAAAAATTCAAGAACAGGGCAGCAAAAACTCATCTATCACACAATCCACTCTAGTCCCTAATTGGCTGTATACATGTGTAGATGGCAAATTCTGTCATTTATACATAGGATCAACAACTTTTGGATTTGAACTTCACCCAGTACACAACTCTTACTTTTTATTAGCTCTGTCATTTATTAAACTGAAAATGCAAATAATTTCTTGCAATCCAGATAGACCAAAACACAGTCGAAGTTAGAGCTTTTGTTGAATTTAATAAATCAAAACAAGCTTTTGCAAAAAGCATGGAGATACCCACAGCAAACCCAACCAGTTAATGCAATCACACCCAATTTCCAAAAATTCCTTACTTGCATAACAAGTGATCAAATGTCTCAACTTCAGAATTGCAAAATTTGTAGAGAGCAAAGGAGTTAAAATGGCTGTTTTAACTCTACCTTGCCAGACCAACCAAGTAAAAAATTGAGCTCGTTTAGGCCCCCAATTTTGAAAGGCCCCATGCTTAAATTCTCTTTGTTCAATATTTAAAAAATAACGTTCATCTAAAATTTTGGGAAAAAATTCGTTGTGTTGAGATTAAAAAAAAATAAAAAATAGTTTCGTTGTCAAATGTCCCCGATCCTAAACACTGAAAACACATATTTTATTCGAAGGCTCATAATAAACCTATGTGTTCAAGAGCCCACAAAACAAATTGTTTAAAGGCCCAAATTGTAAAGGCTTGAAAAAAAAATTAAAAAATAGTTTTCCAATGGCATTTTCAGCGAATCTTTTATTAACACATGAAATAATCCTCTAAATACATGAATTAACACATGAATCCTATGTTGAGATGATTAATTCATGTGTTAATAGAACTTAACGTAAATTTTTATTTGAAAAATATGACATATTTAATATTTTTCATAAAAAAAAAATCAAGTTATCTAAAAGTCTAGAAAAAAAATCTCCTCATACAAAAAAAAATATAAATAAATAAATAGATAAATAAATAAATACATAAAACAATAATGCTAGAGAGAGAGAAAAAATAAATAAATAAAAAGAAGCACACGTGTTGGTACACAAGCTTGTGATTAGTTCAATACAAAAATGAGTGTATTTGTTTAGTGGCTGGCATTTCTCAACTTAAAAGTCTATTTGGAAATTGAGTTGAAAGTCACTTTTTCATTTTTAATTCACTTTTTTTATAAAAAAAAATTAAACAATCAAAAAAAAAATAAAAAAATTAACTTTTAACTATCTTCTCAAAACAGTTCAAATTTGCTCTCCTTGGTAGACTATAGGCCCTTTTCATTCTTTTGTTTTTTTGAAACATGTGATTCTTATCTTCTTTAGTTTAGTATACTCAATTATGGGTTTTATTTTTTATTTTTTGATTTGGTGACAACTTGAAGTTGTGATACATCAAAAATACCCATTCAAAAGAGAAATCATTTAACATCTTAGGGCTATGTTTGGCATTCTCTTCTTAGGCTAAAATAATCACAAAAAGACAAAATAAACATTTTAGTCTAATAAAACAAAATATCACATCTAAACCATAATCATTTCATTTTTTTTTCTTACAAAAGTTAAAAAGTTTATTCCAAACGAAACATTTTAGCTTCAGACTAAAATAGTCAAAAAATCAAAAAACTAAAAAGCTAACCTATATCCCAAACGAAAGCTATATGTACTTTCGCAATTGTCACACATCATTTAATTGATTGGATCATATAGGGTCAAATAAATTGATAATGTCTAATGTATTTGTATATTGATACTTGATATAAAGTCTTAAAATATAAAATAAAACTTCAATTTAATACATAACATTAGTATTTTTTGGTATGTACAAAATTTTCACGATGGGACGACAAATACTATTTAAAAAAAAATTATATACAAAATATATATAAACTCTCATATAAGAGTTGGTTATACACTAGTTATACATGTGTAGATCTCACCTTTCTGTAAGAATTTATGTGCATAATTTGTTATTATTAGGAAAATTTACCCATAAATCCCATATGGAGGAATGTTAATCCATTTAGTTCTAGGAGTTCTCTTATAGACGAATTGGTCCTATTTATTTTAGAAAGGTTTATGTTTTTACTGGAGTACCCTTTTGTGTGATTAATTTTGAGAACAAATTGGTGCGTGTTTGTGATTTGGTTGGTAAGACGTGGAAGATAATATTCTTTGTGTGCGATTTGGTGGAGTGTATCACGGTGGATGTGGTTTTATTCTCCTTTGTGGATTGTTTAGTGTTGGTTTTGCCATTTTCGAAAGGTAACAGGGGTTTGCAGAAAGGTGTTTGGCACGATGACACAAGGTTTGTACATTGTTTATGGTTTTTTTTTTTTTTTCTACATGGGTCTGATGTGTGTGTTTCGTTGGATTGGGGGATGGGTAGTCGTTTTTTGTTTGGGGTTTTTGTTCGGTGTTAGATCATGTTCCCGTTGGCTCAATTTTTGGATTGGATGTTTATTTACCATTGCACACTAAGAAATATTTACATTGATGAATTGGATTTTTTGTTTCCCCAACCAAAAAAATCCATTGCATGGAAATCCACCGAAGGAAGTAAATATTTGCATTGACAAATACACCATGTTTATTTACTAGTGTTTCTTAAGAAATATTCACATTGATTGGGGGATGGTATTCGTTATTTCTTTGGGGTTGTGTGTATAGACTGTCGTATGTGTTGTTAATGGCAGATGGCTATATGAATTGTGGATTTTTTTTTTTTTTTTTTTCATTGTTCTTGCCGACGGTGTTTGTATGTTGTGATTTGTATGAACGTTATCTGTATGGGTCGTCATGGTGTTCTCATTCACAATGTTTATCTGGAAAACGCACATGTAATTTTGCTTGTTCAGATAAATGCACATCAATGTATTGCGTTTTCTTGTAGCCAATGTGTGATTGCTACGACGTTTTTTTGATGCGTAGGTGTGGATGTTGCACTTTTGTTGCTGTGTACGTATGGCCAAACCAATGCTGTTGTTCGTTTGTGTCACGCGTCCACATTCGAGAAGGTTGTTGATGTTATTTGTGGGAAGTTTGATGGGTTGGTGCCAAGTCTTGTGTACATGATGTTCGACATTCCCGGTTACAATAAGTTCAAGGTGGATTGCGATGATGACATTCAGAATATGTTGTGCCTTACCAAGTCATTTGGTCTTAATCATATCAATGTCCTTATTTAATTACGGACTGGCGGGCCTGCTAATGAATGTGGTGCGGTGGATTGTGCGAAACACAGCGGGGTTACTCCAAATGTTTGGTCAACATTTGATATGGAGGACCGTACGGATTTGTTGCCAACGTATTGTCCTCATAAATCAAAGTATTATTTGTCTGCCGAGTGGGCATATGGGATTACACATATAGGCCAATGTTTTGGAGGGGGCGCAAATGAGTTTCGGACTGTGCTTGCTAAGTTTGCTGTTGAATCTGGTTTTCAGTACTAGTATGTGAAAAATGATGCAATGCGCGTTACAGTTGTTTGCAAATTTGCAACGTCTGTCGGATGCTCGTGGACGATACATGCGAGGGTGTTACCATCAAACGGAGTTTTATGCGTTAGAAGGTTCGATAGTTTGCACACTTGTGGTGTTGCTGTGCGGACGTATAGGAACCCACGTACTGGTCTGAATTGGTGTCTGATGTGATTGCAGACCGTATTCGTAACCAACCGTTGACACGCCCAACAGATGTAGTGTTTGATATGAAAATGATTACGGGTTAGATATAAGTTATCGAGTTGCATGGTTGGGTGTGGAAAAGGCCAGGGGTATAATGTATAGGGATCATGCTATGTCATTCGACCAACTCAGATGGTATAGTGCTGTGGTCATGGAGAAAAACTCGAATAGTTACATTAACCTTGAATTTGATCAAAAGTCCGCAAGGTTTGTAAGATATTTTATTTCATTTTGCGCATGCATAGACGGGTTCAATGAATGTCGCCCATTGATTTTCCTGGATGGAACGTTTCTGAAGGGCTGATTTAAAGGGAATTTACTCGCTGCAATTGCTAAGGATGGCAACCAAGGTGAGAGTGTCATTTTCTTATGTTCTGTGGAATGTTTATATATCATTGGCATGTTGTCTTTGTTTAGGGAAGAAAAATAATCCACATTGAATATATGGTTGTTACATAACCATGAATAATTTCGGTAATTTTTCTACAATTCAATACCTACATTTTGTGTCGATTTGCTAGAGTGTATCATTACATTATGCTCTGTGTAATGTTTACATACCATTGACATATTATCCTTTTAAAAAAAAAAAAACATTACACAAATGGTTGGTATGCATTCCCACATCATTCGATTTTTTTCCTTCCCATTGCATACTGTTATGTCTGTGTTTCTTTTCAGGTTTATTTCAGTTGCTTTTGCAATTGTTGATTCCGAAAATACGGCCAACTGGGAGTGGTTCTTGAAGCAGCTCACACACGTTGTCGACAGCAGCCGTAATATGACATTCGTGTCTGACCGTAACGTTGGTTTACTTCAGTCAATGCTTATCATCTTTCCTTCGACACATCATGCTTTTTGTTTGTTATATCTCCAAAGGAATTTGCGAGACCGAATGAAATATGTAAACGCAACGCATAAGTCTGGACTGCTGCGCAAGTTGCGGGAATGCGCTTATGCACCAACGGTGACATGTTTTAATCAAAAAATGTAGGTATTAAAACAGTCAAACCCAGCGATTATTGAAAACTTCATGAGAGATTTGCATCCCAATCACTGGGCAAACGTGTATTTCAGGTATGTGTCGGTTGTTTTGTACACATTTCGACCAATGTTTTGTGTGTCACACATAGGCACAATACTATTTGTTGGGTGTTTTTATCAACCCCCACGGTTTTGGCTATTTTACTCTAATGTACTAACCTTGACCACGTGTTTGTTTTGATTAATATTTTTTCAAGGGTCAACGTTACGGGGAAATGTGGTCCAATGCAGCTGAGTCATTCAGCAATTGGATCAACGAAGCACGCCACCTTCCCATCACCCATTTGGTTGATACGATAAGAGGGAAAATCATGGAAAAAAGGACGAAGCGTAGACTGAAATCTAGTAAATGGACCGGCGTTATATGTCCTAAAATGAAGAAGAAGTTGGAGTCGGAGTTACAAACAGGTAGGTCTTGGATTGTTAGTCAAGCTGACAATAATGTGTACGAGGTTCATTCTCACCCGTCGGTCATGGTTGACATAATCAGACGTGCTTGTTCATGTTACCAGTGGCAGTTGAATAGGTTTCCATGTTCACATGTGCTTGTTGCTTTTCAAAATAGCGGTAAGAACGTGTATGACTTGGTGATTTTTATTATCGTGTAGATAAGTATAAGGCATCGTATTCTGGAGCTGTTTTTCCTATTCTACAGCGGGCAAGCCGACATTCAAACCTAATGACTACCTCATTGCACCAATTGTGAAGTGTCCCCCCGGGAGGCCAAAGCGGAAAAGGATTCCTTCGAAAGGAGAAGTGATTCAATGTATTCGATGTGGCCGTTGCGGCAAGATGGGCAACCATAACAGGAAGACATGCAAGGAACCGATGTAGTCGACTACAATTCAAACGTTCATTGTTACAATGCATAGTCATTTCAATTTTAAGTGTTCAACATTTGAATTTCGCATGTGTTCTCATTTCATAGTACAGGATATGGATTTATTCTTCTTGTTTAACTGACAATGTTGCACTTTTGTTTTACGTTGTTCGTGGTGATTTTTTCCTATTTCAGTCCAAATGCAATTTGATTACATTATTTTTCTGTATGTTAGTTTTACTTGTTATGCCACACATTATATTTGGTTGATTTTGGTTAGGCTTACGATTGTCACCTTAGCACACAGGTACCACAGTGTCGCTCCTCCCACATTCCACTTGTTTTGGTCAGTTCCAATTTGGCTGAAAATGAATTCTAATACAACGGTTTTTGGGTATGGCCATAAACAAGTGCAATGTTTTTACCAATTTTTTTGGGTATGGCCACCAAGTAGTCCCATTTTGAGGGTGGGTTGTAATACATGTGTCAAAGTTTTGTAATTATTGACGAGTGAGTTACAATTCAATTGGACAGCGTACAACTATGTCATGTCGATAGTAAAAAATGTCTGGTCGTTGTAAACGTAACATACTCATATTGACACAAACAAAGCATCTTAAAATGTGACACGTAACATCACCTACGAAACACATTGGGTCACACCATTAACACGTCAAAAACCCTTGCTTACTAGCACTTCGAACAAGTGAAAACCAATTACTACATCCCTTAACATCACACCAACAAACACCTACCAACTACTATTCAGCTAAACAACCATGCAAACATTGTTCCACCCAATGCCAACGTAAACCAATACTTGACCAGTTCAACAATTCATATAAAACAAACCATAAACAAAAAGATAACGAAATACAAAATCAACCAAAATACGCGTGGTGCATTTTAATGCAGTCGGCATGTGCGATATATATTACCAGACAGTAACACATGACTTTGCACACAATTATTTATGCTACTTTATGCTACTGTCAAGCATTCTAAACTAAAACATTTAAATAACATATCACAAAAAATATGTGGTTCTGCTTAATGTTATAAAACAAAAACATCTACACCATTGTGAAGGAATCAAAACATATCTAATCTTCAACCAAGCTACCCAGACAATCAGGTCGTCAATCATCAAACAGCCTGGGTGCGCAGGCCTCTTCTCGGATCATTCATGAACGTCTTCACTAAGGCACCTCGAATGTGTTGGGGTTTAGTCCATCCATTGATCCGTCAATCTCCACATTGTGAACATATTGGCGCATGATGAAACAAACCATAATCCGCCCTGCAACAACGTTTCAAACAAACCACTTAAATATAATTTAATGTTAACAGCGCTACCATGTGTATTAGTCGTTAAAATTATCCAATCAAAAAAACATACGAGCTTGGATCTTGTTGAGGACATTCAATGACCGACTCGAGCTCACCATCCATAGTTCCAGTTGCAACTTCTTCAGCTAACGGACCTTCTTTTAGCAACCGTTTCGTGTAGTCCATCACCCATTCTTTCTACAAATAATTAACACCATAAAATTAACAAACAACCAAAGGGATTCACTAATCCTAGACAACAACAAACCCGTAATTACCATTTTCTAAGCCTCTGTGAAATGATGATCTGTGCTGCCTTTCGTTGCTGCATTGAATTATAATGTCGCCACGTTCCACATTCGGAATCGTGAACCATGATTGTCCAATGGTTTGAGTAATATATCGGGAAATGAATGTATCTACGCCCTTCAACAGCATTAAATTGGACTTTCAAATATCTGTCCCTAGATTCCGCACTTGGATTTCGCATTATGTCTTGCGTAACCATTGGTAACGAAAATTGTAAACTATTACAACTTTTACATAACACAATAAATAAATGATCAGGTTGTGTTACCATACTGCACAAATGCTGCTGTAAAAGTAAGATCGGTCAACGTATTCACTTGTAGCTGCCGCTCTGGCTTGTAAATCCGTAAGTATATCTACGTACACATCGATTGCCTGCGGTGCCAGCATACTATGTTAATGATTATGTTTATCATATTAAATTACTGTTTTTCAAAGAATAAAACCTCCACAAACCACCATGTCAACCACCGACACACTACTTACGTTGCCTTTGATGCCCAACTGTTGAACCAAAGCTTGTACATCTGCGAAGCGTACTTGTACATCTGCGAAGCGTACTTGTACATCGCTTCCCACCCCACCCCATATTACAGCTTTACAAAAAACATAATAACTGTTAAAAATTCATAACTTTAAACATTCAGTTTCAATAAAATATATTTTCACAAACATAAATTAATACCCACCCGTTACCCTTGACTTTGTACACGTCCTCCAAACGCTTCTGTTCCTCTGCGCTATGCATTTTCCACACAGGAAGCTTGTGGTTCATTCTAAAACCAGCCCACGTCTTCTCCACTTCACCTCCATCATCAACGTTAACCACGTCACCAGATGCAACCACAACACCTGGACCTACATACTTCTACTGTTTTGTATGGACAACAACACGAGGGTATTCGTAATCCTCTAACTTCTATTCTCATCTCGGTTTTTCCTTCACACGCCTCACCAACGAATTTATTTTTGGGCTCCCAATAGTACTGAATCGAAATTCTGTACAACTTTCATCCACACCAACTGCACTACCTGTGTAGTCTGCCATGATGGGTTTGTCGGGCATAGGTGTGTCGTTCCCCGATACTGCACTTAACGAGTAACCCAGCGATGACCGCAGTAGACCAATATTTGAATGGTCCTCCCTCATGCACAATCTGCAATGACAATTTTGCTCTGTTGTAAGTCGATGTTTATTGATGGGGAATGCAGTTGACTGCCATCATGGCCTTCTGCGTTTGACACACAATTATTGCCTACATAACGGTCATCAAATGTCCGGCGGCTGGCGCTATCGTTCATCACTGACTGGCTGACTATGTGCGCCTCATGGTCATCAATCTGGTCTTCCAATCTTACTATTCTTGCTTGCAAATCAGTAACGAGCCCTGTTAACCGTTCTATTTCAGTGTCCTTCGTACGAACAACAGCGTCAAACCCCATAAACATATTTGTACATTGCTCACCAATCATCTGTTCCATTGTACTCACCCTCCCTTCTAACTCCTTTACACGTTCAGCCTTCTTAACAGACTCATTTTCCAACTCCTTAATTTTGACCAATGCTTTTATCAGTGCCTGCTCCACATTTTTTGTTTTCTCCCTGTTAGTTTTCACGACAGGTGTGCTGGATAGCTCAAGTAGGTCTGGGAATAAGTCTGGCCCCCTTTCACCCATTGCAATAATGTCACCTAAAGTCTTCCCAAATTGTCATGCAGCCTCGGTATTCGTGCTTGTATCTTTCAATTTTGATTCTATCTCAATGTGTCCATCAGTTGGAGAATATGATTTCCACCCTTCAAGACTTGCACTTGCAGCAGCCAACTTGGTACCGCCTTCTACATTACTGTCCCACACCGATTCCGGGGCCACTTTCAGAACTTGGTTCACTCCAACGTTTAGGTCACCACTTCGTTGCCCTTCTATGTCACTGACATTGGCGTTCAGTTGATAATGCTCAAGTATTGACCGGGACAATTTCTCACAATTCACCTGCAAGCCATTAAATATCATACAGCCACAAATTTTGTAGATATGACTGGACGCAACTTTAAATGCAGGTTAGTGCGTACCTCGAAAATACCTTCAGATGTTAAATCCATCAACTTAATCCTGCTGATTAGGTTGCCAATATTTCAGTTACAAAATTGTGGAAACAATTTAGGCCGCTCGGGCTCGATTAGGTTGGTGTGCTCACAAACCAGAAACTACATTCAAACATAAGCATCAAACAACTGATGTAATCACAAATGACCATGGAGTCATGAAGTATGACTTACCAGCAATGCGACAACGCAATCAGTCACTTTTGCTGGTTTGTTGTAGAAATCATTCAACAACCTAATCAGCGTATTACGGATTGCCGCTGTCCAGTCATACAGCCTCAGTGTCTTTGGTTTGTCGATGGCTTGGACGTAAGCCCACCCAATAGCCTCTCCGGTTGTTGCGAAAAATAGCTTCGCACAGATGTACAAACATAACAGTTTCGCAACGTCTTCCTCATCACGTGTGGTGGTCTCTTGCAATGCTTCAACCATAAGCTCCTTGATGGCTTTGCAAGATATCCGTCCAATGTTCGGACAACGTCGTTGGATGAAATCAGAGGGAGGTTTCGTACTGTATGTCAAGTCCAATTTATCCCGGCCACATTGTATCCCAAATATGAGTCTGACATCACTGTTGTGCAGTGGTATACCTTTCCCCCCAATGTAAACTTTTCATCTGCTGGGTTGTACGTCTGAATAATACGGCACACTGTCCCGTCACATTTTTTGAAAGTTTTCTCCGTCAAATTGTTTGTCCATATCGTGTCAATCATTACCCAAAACGGGGTTTTTTGTAAGTGAATTATGTAAGCTTCACCCAGCACAACTTCAGAAACAGTTTTAATCACCCCAGCCATATTTGACCAATACATTAGCTTTGATGGATCAACTACTGCCCTTCTCGGTTCGCTTTTCACACCAACGGAGCGTGGTTTCTTATTTTGAATGACAGTTTACTTTGTCTTCTCACCGCTAATCTCGTCGATGATGATTTTCCCTTGGGTGAATCGGTCATTTTTCCTCCAGCGTTACGTCGCACTGTGTCTCGCTGCGAAATTCCTGCAACAACCGTAAACCGTTATCACCACAACCAATACAATTCAAAACCACATTAATATATGACAACAAACATCTTACCAACCAAGCGCACAATTATAGCAAACAATTACAACAATACGTTAAGGATCGCACACATGAAACATGGCCAGACTACCACGTGCACTACTACATCCTTCTCATATTAACATAGTAACATATAACCAACTACAAACAAATCTAACACTAAACATATTTTCAACACATCAACAACAGAACACGTCAATCACGCACCAAAACAAAAGACATGATTAACAATCCTGACTCCTGAAATTGGATTTAGAAAATCAAAGGACAGACAGATAATGGAACAAGATCAACACTCCTCAAACATGGTGTATTCTTCAATGTAAAAAATGTGTATTCTTCAATGTAAACATTAACACTACTGATGGATTTCATGCAGTGTTTTTATGTTGTATGGTGAACATAAAATCCACTGCAGCAATGTGAATATTTAAAACGTGTGCAACGGTTGATAAACATTGGCCCAAAACAAAACACCAAATGGGACCACATGCTTCAATGTAAATATGAACACCAATAAGTAGATTTCATGCAGTGTTTTCATGTTGTAGGGTGAACATAAAATCCACTGCATCAATGTGAATATTTCAACAGTGTAAAATTTAGTATTGTTACAAATGGTTCGACACTATACAACCATGTCAAACAAACTAACACCTAACACATAAATCCATTGCATTGAAGTGGAAATATTTCTTACTTTTTTTTAAAAATCGATCGGAACAACGTGAATATTTCTTAGTATATAATGGAAAAAACATGTTGTATTCTTCAATGTAAATATTAACACTACTTAGTGGATTTCGTGCAGTGTTTTTATGTTGTAGGGTAAACATAAAATCCACTGTATCAATGTGAATATTTCAAAACACCAAACGGGATCACATGCTTCGTCACTATACAACCCTACCAAAGAATCTAATACCGAACACAAACCCCAAACAACAATGGCAAATAAACACCCAACCATAAAAACACATCAAACGGATATACATGAATCGACACTATACAACATTGTCAAACCGACAAACAACGTCCTAAACTAAACAACACGACAACGTTACATAAAAGCCACAACCACATAACAAACAAACATTGCAGCAAATATCAGCATTAAACCCCATTACTATAGAACCCCACCTATATAGCACCAAACCCTAAAATGACGATTCCCAAATTCCATTGCAAATCAGACAACCATTACTAACCTCACTGTGCCGTCATCATCTATTGTGCAACTAAATTCCCAAAACGAATTCAACGATTTCTAGAGCAAAACCCAAATCCTCGATCGAACAATGAAGAGTTTCTGCTTTCAAAACAAAGGAAATACCATGCCTTCAGTGAAATACAACCACGAACATTGGGACATAATTACATATCAATGCATATCGAAATCAACATTCGAATAAGAAATCTTTCCATCCCTGATAATGTGGGATTCGATCATGAAGGAATGAGGGAAAACACAATAAGTCTATAGTGAGCTTGGTCCAAATGTGTAATTTCCCCTAACGTTGAATTCCACATTTACCCCTCGTTTTACTTACATGCGTGTCTCCAAAACAACGTTTTAGGTAATTTCATTTAGAATAGGACTTTTAGGTTCATCTGAAAATCCTAAGAACTAATCAGTTCATAATACTAAATTTTGGGATTTATTGGTGCTTATTATTAGTTATTTTTTTGATATAAATAACATTGCTTACAGTGGGACTTATATATAATGACGGAGCATAATAGCCGTAATGCTGATCGGAAGAATCGCAATTGGCAAAGGCTACCATAATAAATCTCTCAAAGAATTTAATACACACACCTCAAATTTATCAAAACCACAACAAGCTTGAGCTGATCATTAGGGGTTGGTTTAGGATATCAATTGATTTTTTAATTTTTTGATTTTTTTGATCATTTTAATATGGGGTTAAAAAATTTTGTTCGGAATAGACTTTTTAATTTTTTTGACTTATATAAGAGAAAAAATAAAATAACTATGATTAAGATGTGATATTTTATTTTATTAAATTAAAAAAATTATTTTATCTTTTTGTAACTATTTTAATCAAAAAATTTCATTTTAACTTATATCAAACGAAGGCTAACAACCAACACTTGCCTTTAGTCCAACCAAATGCTATCTCATTAGTTTGCTTTGACATTGATAAATATATATATATGTTAACACATAAAAAAAAATTTAAATTAATAACAAAAATATCTAACGTCCTCCCCTTAGAAAAGCAACAATTTTTCCTGCAGCAAAGCAATAATTGAGCATGAGCTAATAGCCACAAATTTTTATATTGTATTTGGTTAGAAAATTTAAAAATAGATTTAGAAAAAGAAAATAAAAAAGTATATAAAATTATATAAAATATAGGTATATTTTATTTATATTTTACTTACTGTTGACTTTTTGGCTTTCGAAGGTTATTATTGTAATTGCGAGCGTGCCAGCAAGGATCAATCAGTCCTTACAGAAAATTAATTGCCAACCAATTATCAGACGATTGTGTTTTAGTTCTTTCAGCCTCAATGAAGAGGACTTTTGTGTGGCTTGATTTAGGAGAATTAAGCAAAATAACAATTAAATGAAGAACAGTTGAAGTATTTCATTAAAATGAAAAACTTACAATGATCCAAACTCAGCCTCGTAGAGGTTTACAGCAACAATCTACTTGAAACTACTCCTATGAACGAAGTGCAGTGCAGGAATTTAAAGTACAGGAAATGTAAGACTGGAAATGTAAAACTGGAAAGGAAAATAAGTATAATAAGACTGGTTTTTTGATCTGAGTCTGGGGCTTTTTCTGGGCTCTGCTATTTATACTTCTCAAGGATAACCATCAAATTGCAATTCCAACCGTCGAACTGCTCCTCCTGATCGCTGATCATGTTGCTTGTAATTAGCTCCACTATGCCATCACTTGCAGTTGGGTTTCCTCCTAAATTTGAATTAAATGTGAGTAACCGTTGAAGCCACATCACCTTGTATTTCTTTGTTGATCCACTGCTACTCAGATCTCGTAACAACCAGTACTAACTGCCACGTGTATGATCAATCGAAGACCTGAATAGTTTTCCTGTATTACCCTATTCTGCCACGTGTCGAATTGTAAATTGGCTTGTACAAAATATGTACCAACTTACCCCCGCACTAATATACCCAATACTTGGTGATATTAGTGATCAAGGTCTTTTATCCACGTCTAGAACGTGCATGGGCGTTGCATTCTTCTAGAAATGCAACTGTCATTCATCATCGCATTAAACTCCCCTTCAATCTTTTGAACACCCCCACCACCTTAGTATTCGAACCGACTGATACATTTCTATGGCCGAATCAATTTCCTCCTCCATTGATCGAGCACACGAAGAGTCATCTGATGATGCTATTCCTCCTCGAAAGAACCTCCATGCATTAATTGGCCACCTTTACCCACCTTTTTATATTCAAGTCATGGATGCCTTTGCAAATTATCAACCCTTGGATCGAACACATTGCCCTTAATTCTTTGATTCAGAAACTTACAAATATGGACATGGGAAATCTTCTTCTGACTCACCCTTGGACTACGAACGAACTGCTCTCAATCCTTTGATTCAGAAAGTTGCAAATATGGATATGGAAGTTCTTCTTCACAACCCTCTGCATGGGATAAGCAGCTTCTTCTTCCTCTGGGACTTCTAACTGGACACACTGGTCAAAACCTGAGGCCTGTGATTTAAGGGAGCGAATCAACCATCACTTGTCGAGTTTACTGACCCTTTAGAGTTCCTTTCCTATGCGCGAAGCTCGGTGGTCTATCCTTACGTGCCCATCGATCATCGACGCAGTTTGGAGGAAAATCTGCTTGTAGCATGGTATACATCCTCCATGCCTACAAAAATAGTGCACGCTGCCCAATGCCTCGAAGAGGCACAAGGGTACAATCCATCATTCTTAGCCCAGAAGGCGAAGCTTTGCTCTTCTGACTGGCTCGATTATATTAATGCCCTTGTTCCTTCTGCCCTTGCTCCTCCTCCTGAAGTGGAGACTTCCATACCTTCTCCTCCGCCAACTCCTTGTTGGACAGAGAGACTGAGGCTTGCCCTCTCCGCGGATAAGGTCTTTCCACCTTACAAGCCTCCACCTCCCCCTACTCCAGCTGAGTGGAAGCAAGCCCAATTCCTGCTTGCGGCCTTCTCTCACTTGCCTTTCAGTGTTCTTGAGGACGAAGTCCCTCTCAAGAACCTTCGATGGGCTTGTGATATTCTGACTTGGGGTCATGTCCTCAATCCCCTCGCCCAAGCAGAGCTTCACATGTTTTTGGACCAGCTCCCATTACTTCTCCACTGGCATTGGACCTCTATAGCCACCACTCAATCTTTGGACCAACTCTCGTCCTTTCGAGTTCATGCCCAGTACGAAGCAGAGAACCTCATTGAAGAATTCAAAAATTTCAAGAATAAAGATTATGTGTACTAGGATGACTCAGATATAGACGAGTTGGAACAAGGATTGAGAGAAACAGCATTCGAAATAAAGGCTGAAGAGCTCTTTTATGAAGTGAGAGCACATCAACTTATGCAGCCAATCCTAGAAGAAATAGAGGATAGAATAAAGAAAGAACAGAAATTCATTGATCATAGTTGGACCAAATTTCATGATCTTGTTATTTATTCTATTCCCTACTTTTATGAGCTTGAATTTGTACCCAAAGGGTGTCATTCAATGTAATTGCTTTTGCTTTAATACAACTAAGACTTTTCTTTGCTTGGCATTGTTTCGTCTTGTCTCCATTTGTCTTTAAAAGAAAATTTAGGGCTTCGAACTGGACAATCTTATCCTTCGAATCTGGACTTAATAGTTTTAAACGAAACATTACAAAAAACCAACATGAATTTTTCCAATTTATGGAATAAAGTTGACAATTTTACTGATTTTATTTGGAATCAGTGCTTCAAATTTTAACAATCTTACTCCTTAAAGCTTGTTTTCATCATAACCAACATATGGCCATGGTTAGTATGATCAATCAATTTTAAATTGTCCTTCTTTCCTTCGAACAACAATCCAAAAAATATGGAAGCTCCTTTTGAGGGTTGCACTATTTTAGTTCGAAAAGACAATCTCTTTTTGTATATATATATAAACCAACTAATGGTTTTGATGTTTCGCATACCAATTCCCATCCTTAAGGAGTCTCAAGTTTTGCTTCGAAGGACATTACTTTCATTAAGAAACCTAAAACAGGTCTTTAATCCCTTTGAAGTAAATAAATACTTGAGTATTCTTACATCTTTAAGTATGGAATGTGCTTCGCAGCTGGCTTTTCTGTTTCGAAGCCGTTGTTATTTGACTTTTGGCGCAAAAATCTGGTTTTTTTATATTTCGAACACCAATTCCCATCCTTAAGGGGTCTCAAGTTTAACTTCGAAGGACATTACTTTCATTAAGAAACCTAAAACAGGTCTTTAATCCCTTTGAAGTAAACAAATACTTGAGTATTCTTACATCTTTAAGTATGGAATTTGCTTCGAAGCCGGCTTCTCTGCTTCGAAGCCATTGTTATTTGACTTTTGGCGCCAAAATCTGGCTTCGAAGCCAAATATTTTACTTCGAAGCTGGTATCAACATTTGGGATGTGTTTTTTCCTCCAAAAGTATCAATGTTGAAGGAAACTCTTCGTATTCGTACTTTTAGTACTTAACGAATTACGCGATATATTTTTCAGATACAAAGGCTTTTAAAGCCCTTTTATTTCATGCTCTGAAATCACTTGCTCGCTCAACACACAAACCATTTATCTCTACCGATCTTTCACTTCTTTCTACTCCCTTTCCTAGCTTCGTCATCTGAGAAAGCGTTTTATCAATGGCTTCATCTTCATTGAAAGTGCCAGTTGTAGAGCGTGCGAGTCCGTCTGTAGCCCTGAAAAGGCTCATTGATACAGAATGTGAAAAGTACAGAGCTGGGGAGAAAAGTGCCATCGACGGACGCATTTTCATCCCTCGTCGTCATGTGCAACAAGACTATGTGCTTGGGCCCATATTCAAGGAGATTCTTACTGAGCTTCCAGCTCTATATCCTCGTTGGAAGACCATTGTCTCCTTTACGAAGGTGGCCTTGACTAGAGGAACTGGAGGACGAATCGCCTCCACCGATGCTGGCCCACGGTGAGACGGAGTGGCAAGAATGGTATGATCGAGTTGTCCCTAATAGGACCCTGGACCTTCAAGAACTCTGCCTTCTCGATGCCCTCCGACTATCCAGGTTAACCATCTCAGAGGACCCTTTCTTAATTCCTGCTGCCCTGTGCTTTTGGAATTTTGCTTTTAATTTCTTTCAATTTAGATGTGGGATGATGGCCCCTACTGTTCTTGACATTTGCCACCTATTAGGATTATCCCCCATTGGAACCCCCATTGGACCAGATTATCCTGACCTAGCAGTCCCTTTTCCCTCCCCTCTCTTAACTCATCCTATAGTGACTTCGTCAAGGCTGAGAAAAAAGAGAGGGTCCTGTGACTGATAGGGAATTCTTTTCTTTCCTACTATATTGGCTTTGCAAGTTCCTTTTCTACACTTCCTCTCAAGGAATCATGCCTGAATTTGCCTCTCTTGCCAAAGCCCTTGTTTTACAGAAGAAGGTGGCTTTAGCTCCATACGTCCTAGGTCACGTATATAGAGCCTGTTCTCTCTTCTGTGAGAAACCCTTAGATGCCAATCAAGGGAGGCCATTTTGTATTCTTCAGCTTTGGCTTTTTGCTTATTTCACTGAGTTACAATCCAAATGCCTTAAATTTTTTGAGCCAAACCTTCCTACTCATGGCATGAGGCTAGCCAATGCTTCACTTTATCCTTCTACTTTTGCTTTTTACTTCTCTTTCTTCCACCAGCTTCCAGCTTCTCCTCCTTCTTACAGCTTTCGTCCCTTCGAACCCATTACCATTGGCCCATCTTGGTTGAAGAACTTCCTAAGTGATAGGTTCTGTGCTTCACCTGTTCATAAAAATATATGGGCTTCTATTCTGCTTCCTAGAGAATTATTCATTGGAACCATGAACCCCAGAGCTTACAAATGCATTGCTGAGCCCTATTGTCCTGCTCAATTTGCTAGAAAATTTGGCTTCTCACAAGGGGTCCCAATACCTCTCTGCAGTAACACCAATCTAAGTCTTACCACTAGGGATTTGAAAGTTCGAAGGTCCAGACTAGAAGAGGCAACTTCTAAGTTTATACAGGACTTGGTCGAATTTGAGTACATCCCTTTCCTTCCTCAAGGTAATTTGTTGAAAAGGTACCAAAACTGGTGGGTGACCAATATGGAAGTATACTTGGCCATTTCTCCTCAAGATTTACTAATGGTGCTGGATGTGCCCAAACCCAAAGGAGCTGGAGTGGTTATTTCTTCCACTGTTCTTACCACTCCTGTGCCTGCCACCACACAGTCTGCTCCTGCTGCCTCAACTCCTCCTAGAGTTACTCGGGCTGCCTCAAAGAAAGGTAAATACCCTTGTTTTCTTTTTTTCTCCTTTTGCCTTCTTTATAATGCTTTTAGTCTTATCTTTAGTTCTTTTTTTGTGAAGGTGGTGCGGGTGCCTCACAGGGAGATTCTCCTCAGAAGACCTAAGCTTTACAGCTCCTCAGGAGCAAACAGCAAAAGAAGAAAAGGAAACTCTTGCCTGATCCTGAAAAGGAAGCACCTGCAGTTCAATTGGCAGAGGAAGAAGAAGAAGAAGCTCAAGAGCAAGAGACACTCCTACAAAGAAGAAAGCGAGTAACTGTCTCTTCTTCTGATTTGGCTCAATATCCTACTCATGAGACAACTGCCAGGGTGGTAGCAGAGGAACTCACTTCTGAGGAATCTGAATCCCAGATTGAAGAGAGAGAAATTGAGAAGGAACAGGCAGTACAAATACAGAGAAAAAAGAGAAGGAATATGACTGTCTCCCCTTTTGATTTGGTCTAAGACCCTATTCATGAGGCAACTGCCAAGGCAGTGGAGCAGGAACATTCTAAGGCCATAATTGTTTTTGAGAGAGCTGAGAAGAGATGACAACAGCAATTCTTAAGAGATGAAGCTGCTGCTGCTGATGTAATCCAAAGGGAAGCTGCAAGAAGGCAACATATTACTGAGCACTATTCCCTTCGTAGCTCTCCTATTGTTGCTATCACTCCTGAAACAAGTAACTTCTTTCAAGCCTCTACTGTTTTTTCCTTGTCAGATTTTAGGTACTGAGACTTGACATTACTTTGTACTTCTTCTTTTGCAGCAACAACTACTGAGCCTGTTCTTCCAATAAGGACTACCTCAGTTTCAGCTAAAATGGAACAAACTCAAGATGTGGAGAACATTCAAATAATTCTGCCACTTCCCGGCCCTATATTTTCCATACCCTTCCTAAGGCCAAGTATTCCTGCATCACTTTCTTTTGGCTTAACTCCATATCTTCCTTACTTGTCTTTTGACCTATCTCAATTTAATTCTCTTTCAAGCCTTGCTCTCCCTTCTCCTCCTAAGGAGGTTCCAGCTATTACCTTATCTTCGATGGTAGCTGATCCCCCTATAGAGGGTGCTGGCAGCTCTCCAACTCGTAGTTCACTACCTTTGCCTAGTTCCAGCCTTTCTTCCCTTGATTTATTGGTGGCTAGAACCATAGAGACTGCTAAAGATGCTCCACCCATTTCTCCTATCCTTATGCAGTCCTTTGTGCCTTCCACCAAAGCCCTTTCTGTCTCCTTTATGTCCACAGATGAGGTAGACATTTTTGAAGCAAGACTAGCTAGTCTCTTCGACTTGCGTTCTACCTCTCCAATGGCTGGTGATGAGACTGAGCCATTAGTTTTGACTGATTCCTTACTGGAAATCTTTGAGAGCTCTTCCTTCAGTAGTAAGCCTACTTTACCTCTGATAGACTTAGACAACTTCCTGGAGCTATTGATCTCTTTTTCGAGGATTCCCTTCGAGGCCTTAGAGAGACCTATACTAAGAAATGGCTTCCTTCAGTGCTGGAAAATTGTTGAGCAATCTGGCATGACTGTCTCAAGTCATTTATCCCAGGCTGCAGCCACTATCGACTTCTATATCAACATTTGCCATGCTGCCAAGGCTGCAGAGGAGAAATTGGTTGAAGATAAGAGCTTTGTTTCCACAGTGCATATGGAGATATCAAAACTAAAGGAACAACATTCCTCTGTTTCCCACTTTCGAACTCAACTACTGGAGAAAAAAGCTTAACTTAAGGAGGAGCTATCTGCAGTGAACCAGGCCTTAATCCGAACTAACACCAAACTGCAGATCACCAACCAAAGACTGGCTGACCGAAAGGAGGAAATGACCACCGCCATCCAGTTGTTCTCATCATTTAAGAATAGAACATCCATTGTAAAAGAACAACTGAGACATTGTAATGATTTCTAGGCCAATTCATGGCAGAATGTATTCAACTCTTTATGAAGAACAAATTCTTATTTTTCATTTGAGTATTCTCGTGTTCTTGTACTTTGTGTTTATTTTATTCCTTGTGTTTCCCAAATGGTTGGAAAATAAGGCTTCAAATATCTGCCATTAATCTTTTTAGGATATATGTATCCATTTAAATTTCTCAAATGGTATGCTCCAAAAGGCAAGACTCTATGAATTTGATATGGTCCTTCCCAATTAGGTGACCATTTGCCAAACTTATGGCTTTTAATCCCTATTGGGAGTATTATCTTCTATACCAAATCACCTTCATCAAAGCCAATGTATTTGACTTTTTTATTATAGTTTTTGGCTGCTTTCTTCTTTTGAAAAAGAATGCTATTTAATGCCAGTATTCTAGCTTCATCTATGCTTTCTAATTCCAAGTACATACTCTGATGGTATTGCTCAAGATCTAACTGGTCGTGGCATTTTACCCTCAAGGACTTAACAGTAATTTCCACAGGTAACACTGCATCATGCCCATATACTAAGGCATAAAGAGTGACTCCTGTGCTTGACCTTGTGGAAGTTCTATAAGCCCACAATACATCCAACAATAAGTTATGCCAATCCTTAGGATTGTTTTCCACAACCTTTTGTATTCCTTTTTTCAAGGATTTATTGGATGATTCAGCTTGACCATCGGCTTGTGCATAATAGGGGGTGGAATTAACAAGGCTAATTCTAAACTCTGCTACAAAAGACTTCACCATTTTCCCATCGAATACCGTCCCATTATCAACAGTTATAGTCTATGAGATACCAAATCTATGGATTAAATCCTTAATGAACCCAATGACCTCAGTTTGGTCTATAGCTTTATATGGCTTAGCTTCGACCCACTTAGTGAAGTAATCAGTGGCCACCAAAATGAAACAATGATGCTTCGAAGAAGGTGGGTGTATTTTCCCCATCATGTCCATGGCCCATCCTCTAAATGGCCAAGGCTTCACTACTGCATGCAAGTCAGTTATGGGCACATGCCTTATTGTGCCATGCTTTTGATATGCCTGACAACCTCTTGCATATTCTATGCAGTCTTTAAGGATAGTTGGCCAATAGTAGGAATGCCTTCGAAGCAACCATCTCATCTTCACACCAGGCTGATGAGCACCACAGATGCCTTCATGAACCTCAGCCATAGCTGTCAATGCTTCTTTTGGGCCTAAACATTCCAGCAATAGACCATCTCCTCCCCTTTTGTAGAGAGCATTACCATATATCATGTATTGCATAGATTGCAATTTAATTTTCCTACTGGCCTTCGAAGATGGGCCAACCAGATACTGCATTATTGGATGTCTCCAATCTTGTTCTTGTAAGTCATTATGATTGACTTCCAGGACCACATTCCTTTTATTTAAGGGTGGTATTAATTTCTGAAATGTTGTTTGGCTTATGTCCCTTTGAACATTATCCCTTCTCTTGAAATTCGAAACTTTCTGAGCCACATCATTAGCTCTATTATTCAAGAATCTTAAGACATGAGTTACATTTGCTATTTGAAATTGAGAAAGCAGATGTAATGCAACAACATAGTATGGCAACATGTTTATTGTAACATGTCCGCGAGGGACCTTAATGCTACAGTTCGGACTCGTTTTGGTTACTGTTCTTAATCTTGAACCAAAGAGTCCAAATCTGGCAAATCGTTTTGAGAAAAAACAGATTTTTGAAAGAAGTGCCAAACATGGACTGCTTCGCCAGATACAGAGTCGCCACCTAAATATTTTTTTATGGGGAAATTTAGGAAACCCTGACTCGGTGCCAAAGGCCACGTGTCCGTCATCACCAAAGTTGCCTCGGCTCGGGAACTTGGGTACGATTGGGGAATGTCAGCTATGAGCACCCCCTCTCGCCCAATCCGAAGATCAGCCTCTACTCACCATGATATCCAATTTTGAAAACACATGCGTTCTTATTCCGGTTATTAGCCTAGAATTACTATGTGATGCGCATAGCATACAGGTATAGACTAGATCGCCTAATTTGGAACAAAGCATTGCATATCCGTTTGTTTGGAAATGTTTTGAAATTTGCTACTCGCAAGTAGGCTAAAATACGGATTTCAATGAATTATTCCAATTCAAACAATCCAACCTTCACCCACAGGCATTCAGGCAATTTATATCACATAAGCATCTAGCCACATGGTAAGCATGCTGTCATGTTAACATTCACACTCATACGAAATGCTAAAGCATAAAGAGCTCACCTAGTACTCCGCGCCAAAACAAGAACATGTTAGCAATCATGCATGATCCAAGTCCATGTTTAAATGCATAATGCAACGCATACGGAATGTCACTAGAGTAGGCTCGGCTAGTCTATAAATGACATGTGAAAATGCACAAGTAGCATATTCAAGTTAGATTTGAAATGCTTATGCAGTTAGTATGATGCGCCGAGCCCGGTGCATGCAATACTAATGAATGGTGCACGCATGCATAGCATAAGGTATGCTAAAGTAAATATGCCCTAATATTAACCATCAAAAGCAGGTAAGTAAAAGGGAGAAAGAAGTGGGGGTTTGGAAGACATGCACACACGCACCCACACTTATTACAAATTTGCCCTCGCTCGGAGGGACCGAAAGAATAATACAATTTAATTAACCTACAAGCTAATTAAATATTACAGACCACTTAAATCAGCTAAGCAAATTAACTAATTTATTTAAGCAATAAACAACGGCCTCGGGAAGAGGGTCTAATGCGTGCGCGCTCGATTCCGCTCGGAAATCACTGCCATGCACAAGATGCCTCTGCTTTGACTGTCCTACTCTAAAGACTGCAAAAGTCTCAAGGTTGCTCCTCTGAGTGCTCTAGAACACCACTGGCTGAAGGGATTGGTCACCGGCCATGTATAATGGTCACCGGCCACGAAATACTCCATCGGCCAACAATGGATGGCCGGTCGGCACTAAAGATGGCCGGCCGGCCAAATCTTCCTGCAAACACTGGTTTGACAGCAGCAAAGGACAAAGCAAAGCATGGCAATGTATTTCAAGCAATGTATGCACCAACCACACTCCTTATCATGTGTATGACTCAAAAGAGGATGAGCCTCGATTCTCGGACCACCAATCACGCATTTCCATACATGATGGCCCAAAGAATCAAGTGTGCATTTTGATATGAAATGCAATGCACATAATCAAACAAATGGAACTCAACCTCTATCACAAGCAATTCAAGAGGCAAAGCATGCATGCTTATGTAATGCAATCCTAAGCATGTTGACTAGTATGCAACATGGACAATGCTAAGAAGCATACAAGGCATACAATGGTCATGCAAGACATAAGGCATGAGACAATGCGACTAACAAGTATGCAAGGCACAATGTGGGTTTTTAAGCATGCAAGCAAACATGTGACTTCATTCAATCATGCAACTCCAATCATGCAATAACACACAAATATGCAACAACATACAAGGTGGGCATACAACAATATGCAATAAACTAACATGGATAGCTCGCAAGCATGCCAAAATCAGTGGCCAATGCTATGGAAATGAAGGCTAACATGCACACAAACATGCATGCAAATGGGCCAACACTTAAGCATAAAATAAGCAACCTCTAAGCACACTTAAAAGAGGCAAAACATGGACAATTAGCATGCATAGAAAGCTCTGAAAATCATGTTAAAGATGATGCCAAATCAAGCAAACAAGACAAGCATAGCATGCAATTATGGTCCAAGATTCAAGGCAAACCAAGGAGGCTTAAACCAAGGCTGAGTCAACCAAACCTCACAAGGCTAAGGGGACTTAAAATAGGTCCAATGCAGACCAAAACAAGGCCAAGGGTGTACCTAGATGGCATCTGAGTGGTCTAAATATGCAAGCATACAAAGAAGCACATTCATGGAGCATAAGGCAACAACCTTTAAACACATTGAAGGGGCATCAAATACAAGCATATAGGCACATTATGAGGTCTGAAATGACATGCCAAGTGGTTCCAAACCACTGAAACAATGCAAGGATGGCATGCTAGAAGGGCCAATGCTTAAGGCATACAAGAGGGATTACATGGTGGCTATACAAAGCAAAGCATGGATGACCCAAACAACCAAAAACAGTCCTCAAGCACACTAAAACATGCATATAAGCTTCACAAAGCTTGGCCAAAATACATGAGCATGATAGTCTAAATGCTATGCATGTATTGAGGCAAATCATGGCATTACAAGGCATGTATGCTAAGCAAGCATGGTGTACCAAAACCAACTAAACACAATGCTATATTATGACATAATAAGCATGAAAATCAGTCAAGGCATGGCCAACATGAACCTAAATATGGTGCTCACTAAAGAGGCAAAAATGGCCCTTTTCAAGGACAACAAGGAGAGGGGGTGGCCCTCTCCTTCCTAGGACCTCAAGGCACCATCCTCACCTCTGAAATCCCTCAAGATTTCAGTGGTGAGGAGGCCCAAACACAATGGTCCCGGAGCTCAACCAAAATGGCACAAAACAAAGGCCAAACAAGCCTTAAGAGGGGTCAAACAACCCCAAAGCTTAAAACACCCTTAACAAACTATTTAGAGCAGACAAAAACAAGACTTTTATATGTTACATGCTAAGCTCAAAAACAGATGCAAGATAGGCTAAAAAGCTTTGCAAAAAATGGGGAAAAAAACAAGTTTGTTACCCTTGAAGACCTCCTTCACAAATGGTGGTCCAACTGCCTTTCCAAGCTCAAAACTAGCTTCAAAACTTCAAAACAACCCTTAAGGGCCTCAGCTTCAAGAGAAGGTGTGATGGTGAGTGTTTGTGTGCAAAAGTAAGACAAAAAACACACAAGGTAAAGGAAAGAGAGAAGTATAGAGATATGATAGATTCACAAACCCTAACCCTAAAACCAGAGCTCTCTAGGAATGTTGTCTAACTTGTCTAACCTCTTACAAGAGAGAAGAGCCTCTCTTTTATAGACAATTAGTCTTGTAAAGCTTCCAAAGGAAGCTAATAAGAGGGAAATCCCTCCATACACGTGTATGGAGGGGGAGAAAGTGTATGCCAGCTGCACAAAAATATCTGCAAAAGCAGATGCACAGTAGTCGGCCGGCCAAAAGTGCAATTGACCAAAAAAATATAGCCGGCCGGCCATCTATAGTGCCGGCCGGCCAAACATTTGGCCGGTGGCAACAAAACACAGCCGGTGGCCTCAAGCCATGGCCGGTGGAGTGTGGGGATGGCCCACAAGCCATTCCCTGCCCCTTCAAGGCAAAACACAAGTGTTTGGTGCAAAACCAGACATGAAATAGTCGAGTAGAGAGATCCTGAGGTAAGGTGCGCAGCCGAGACCTCCGGGAACTCAAGACGAGCACAAACATAGATGATCACCGAGTGTTTAAGCGGTGACGTCCAAGTCTTGAGGACGGTCAAAAATGGGATGTCTACACTTATACTCTGACATTTGAAAATCCCTTTCACTTGGTTAACTACCAATTGAGAATCTCCAAATATGTCAACTGCCTGAACTTGCAATCCAATAAGAATTTCTAATCCCACTATTAAGGCTTCATATTTAGCTTGATTATTAGAACAAGTAATCTCATCTACCCTGAAACCATGTGTGGTTTCTACTCCTTGTGGTGATTTAATCACTATACCAATTCCAATTAGGCCATTGGCTTTTGATCCATCGAACCACATTTGCCATGGCTCAACACTAGCCATACCAAGTTCCATTATTTCTTGGTTTTCTGTTTGAGATGGATGGTCTACCAAAAAATTAGCTAAAACTTGTCCTTTTACTGCCTTTTAGGAAACATATTCTAAATGAAATTCTAATAAGGCTAGTATCCATTTGCCAATTCTTCCCCTCAACATAGGTCTAGATAACATATACTTAACCAAATCTGTGGTTACAATTACCAAGACAGTTGTAGGCAAAAGATAATATCTTAATTTCACTGCAGCAAAATACAATGCAAGGCACAGCTTTTCTACAGCTGAGTATTTACATTCACAAGAATTTAAAAACCTACTAAGGTAATAAACAGCTTGCTGCTTGCCTTCTTCATTGTCTTAGGCTAAGAAAGCTCCCAATGAATCCTCTGCTGCAGCTATGTATAACTTCAAAGGCTTCTCATCCTTTGGTGGCATCAGTACTAGAGGGTTGGCCAAGTAGGCTTTGATTCCTTCGAAAGCAATTTGATGCTCTGCTGTCTACACAAATTCTTCTTCATCTTTTAGCCTTAACAAGGAAGAAAAGACTTTAGTTTTCCCTGCAGTGTTAGAAATGAATCTTCGAAGAAAATTAACCTGTCCAAGGAACTTTTGTAATTCTTTCTTACTTGATGGAGGTCTAGCTTCAATGATGGCTTTGGCTTTATTCTGATCAATCTGTATTCCTTTCTGGTGTACTACATAGCCCAAGAAGCTTCCAGATGATATGCCAAAAGCACATTTAAGAGGATTGAGTTTCAACTTGAACTTTCTCATTCTTTCAAAAGCTGCTTCTAAGTGAAACAGATGCTCCTCCATAGATTGGGATTTAACTACAATGTCATCAATATAACAGTCTAAATACCCACCAATGAGGTCATGAAAGATAGTGTTCATAGCCCTCTGATATGTAGCCCCAGCATTCTTCAGGCCAAATGGCATTTTAACCCATTCGAAGGTGCCAATATTCCCAGGACATCTGAATGCTGTCTTGTGAACATCCTCCTTTGCATTGCAGATTTGGTTATAACCAGAGTGCCCATCCATCATTGATAGAATTTGATGCCCTGTTGAACTGTCTACCAACAAATCTACTATAGGCATGGGATACTCATCTTTTGGAGTTGCTAGATTTAAGTTTCTGAAATCAATGCATACCCTCATTTTACCATTCTTCTTAACTACAGGCACAATATTGGATAGCCATTCAACATACCTGGCTGTC
Organism: Camellia japonica; assembly: GCA_030407325.1. Taxonomy (NCBI): domain Eukaryota; kingdom Viridiplantae; phylum Streptophyta; class Magnoliopsida; order Ericales; family Theaceae; genus Camellia; species Camellia japonica. The sequence goes on from JAPPVO010000029.1 coordinate 150,042,217, forward strand.
CTAATAAAGCCTACCTTGAGTAGTCTAACAATCTCCTCCTTAACTTTCTGAATCACTTCTGGACTCATTCTTCTTGGTTTTTGCTTGTATGGCTTGAAATTTGGCCTCATAGGGAGCCTATGTTCTACTAATGACCTATCCAATCCTGGTAGTTCATTATAAGACCATGCAAAATAATTTTTATATTTCTACAGAACAATCAACAACTGGTCCCTGTCCAGAGCATTCAAACAAGCACTTATATAGGTGGGCTGTCGTATAGAACCTTCCCCTAAACTTACTTCTTCTAAGGGGTCTTGTGTCTGAGAACTTACTGAAGCTTCTTCTTTGACTCCTTCTGCCTTCGAAGCAATCTTCTTGCTTTGTTTTGCTCCTAGATTCTTTAATTCAACATCTTTACCCTCCTCTTCATAGACAAAGTCTGTCCATAAGGCTTCTTCTTCCTGTATCTCCTGGACTTTTGTTTCAATGTCCAATGCACAATATTTGTCAAGGGCCAAAACTCTGGCCTGTTGCTGTTCCTGCTTGCAGCCAATTGTCATGGCCTCTTTCTTTTGCTCCTGCACTTTCTGGACTATTGATTTTACATCCAATGTTGAGAACTCAATTAGAGCCAAAGACTTGACTTCTAGCACTTCATCTCTTTGCCTACAACCAGGCATCATTGTCATCTTTAACGACAACCTCTTCATCAGCACTCTTCTGGACTAAGTGCTTCAGGTGTGTCACTTCCTCATCAGCCGTCACTTCGGCTGAGCCATCAGGTTTCCTTAGTATACTGAGTGGTGTCACTCCCTCAATATACAATTTGGCCTCTGCGAAGTCTGCACAGGCTATGAAGGGTTGAGGATCTGCATCAATTTCCTCTGTCTCTCCATTGCCCAAAGCCATCATTATTTTCTGCTGCAAAGAGGAAGGCACACACTTGTTAGTGTGAATCCAATCTCTACCAAGTAAAGCATTGTACTTAGCATTACTGTCGATAACGAATAATGCCGTCATGCAGTCCCTGGTTCCCATACTCAGGTTGATGGGCAGAATTCCCTGAGCCATCTGCTTGTCTCCAGCGAAACCAGCAATGGTTGTGCTGGTTGGGATTAACCTGGGGTTCCTTTTCCCTAGTTTCTTCAAGGAAGATTTCGGTAGTAAGTTCACCACTGCCCCATTATCTATCAAGACTCGGTTCAATTGTATCCCATCGAAGAAGGCCTTAATAAACAAAGGCTTGACATGCTGCGTCATAGAATTCGAGGGATACTCAAAAGGATATGAGAGGTTAATACTCACCTCTTCTTCACTCTCATATTCAGTTTCCATTAGGGTAGCCATTCCGGATTCATCTTGCACCATACTGTTACGACCCAAACCCGCCCCTATGGGTTTAGCACCGTAACCGGCCAGTAATCCGAGATTACCGAAGGCCTGCTTAATAGTAAGACAGTAAAACAGAGTACAGGGGCATGGCGGAAGCCAATACAGTAAATAAACAATGTCCAATGAGCAGTGACAGTCTGTATGCAAAAAGACTTTTCATACATATGGATATATACAGTCAGTGCAAAACAGTATATACAACATTTACAACCATTCAGAACAGGGACCTAATCCTGTTAAACAGTACAGTACAGTACAAAAACAGATACAGAGACAGACAGGGGAATAAAAACACCCCTAAGCCGTAGCTTGGCAGGCTCGGAACCTCGCAGTGAGGCACAATGGTTGGCTTGACAAAAAGGAAAATCTACCACACGCTCCTAGCTGTGGTCTGGTGCCTGTACACCTACATATATATATGAGCAGTGAGCTAAAGCCCAGTGAATAACACAAAGCGTAAAGAGGTTTAGAATGAATGTCCTTACAGTAATGAAAACAGTTCATTTCAATCAGTATATCAGTTGGATGGCCATCAATCAGTAAACAGTAGTGGTTCCAACGAGGGAACCGACAGAGATCTCTGTAACAGTAACAGTCAGTAATAGTAGTTGCTAAGGATGCCACAATACAGTTCAGAATATAGGACATACATTCATTCAGTTAACAGTATCAGTTCAGAAACAGTACAGTTTAATTGTTCAGAAGATAATCATTTTGAACATATCTTTACACAATTGTTACTCACAGAGTTCTGGGCTACAATTAGGCTAGAGCGCGTCTCCCGATGCCAACCCTACACAGTTAACAGATCGAACACACACTAAGCTACACAGTTGGGAAAGATAATAACTTAATCCCTAATTGCCTCGGTGTGTTCTACATCTATATCCTCATTAAGATGTCTTAAACTAGGCCTAAGAATGCCTAGGATGGGATGAGGATGCAAAGATGTATTCAGAAAACATTTTCAGAATTTCAGTGAAACAGGGTCCCGCTCGAGCGCATGTTTCCACGCGAGCGCACAAGCAACAAAGGTCTCCGCTTGAGCGTCAGCTAACCCGCTCGAGCGGACCAAAAAGTACTGGATGCTCAAAATCACACTCGATAGGCGCTCGATAGCCGCTCGAGCGCAAGACACAAGGTCCCGCTCGAGCGGACTGTAATACAGTGCAAAGTACTGGAAGCACGAATTTCCCGCTCGAGCTGGAGTCCAAAATCTGGAATTTCCAGATTTGAACTTCCAAGCTCAAAACAAGTTTAAATGCATCAAATTCGATCCTCTTGGGCTAATTTTCTGGAAAACACTTGTAAACACATAGAACAACATGATTCAAAGCTCAATTTGAGAAATCAAAGCCCAAGGGTGTTTAATTCAAACTCAATTTCAAACCAATTTTTCATGAACATGCTACAAACATGACATGCAAGAGTTCAAATCATTTTGAAGCTTCAAAACATGCTCTAGTGAGCCAATTCTTTGCAGAACAAGATGAAATCATGGTCTACTCTCAAAATATGGACATGCATGTGAGGAAACATGAACTATAACCTCAAAATTCTTCAATATACACATGCATGCATGGAATGAGCTTCAATTCAACATGCTAGAACTAAATCATGCCTTAGCTCTATAATTTGACATGAATCATGCAAGAATCAACTTAAATACACAATAAAGAAGGTCAATGATCTACCTTAGGTCCTCAAATGCAAGTCTAGAAGCTCAATTGACAATCTACACTTCAATTTCTTCAAGTTTCTAAGCAAAACCCAAGATAGAACCAAGCTTTCCTCCAAATACTCTTTCACTCTCTCTCTATTTTGGTGGGGAACAAGAAATGAGCTGATGAAAATGTTTTGCCTAAGTGTAAGGAGGCTCAAATGTGTTTGGGATAGTGGGCCACTAGGATGGCAATTTGGTAAATTAGGTCCACAATGCAATTCAACTTATTTTAATTTAATTTAATCATACTAAATCAGTTTTCAGATAATTACACCATAAAATCACATAAATTATGATGATCATAAAACATTAGTCGATTTCCGGTTCGACTGTCGATAAGGCCTTCAATTTGTAGTTTAAACATAAATACACGAACAGATAATTAAACAGGCAACAGATAGAAATGCAATTCAAATAGATACACTCAATCAATTTGGTTTCAGTTTTCAGTCAATCAGTTCAGTATTTCAATTACTTCAATTATCCATCATAATCAGTCTCAGTATAGCAGTAACCGGTAGTCAATCAGTGATCAATGATGAGGGTTGTTACACATACTCACTTGTGAGTCTTCACTAGAGACTGGAATTAGGTCAATCTCTTGCCCCTCTTGGTTCTCATCTCCAACTTGGAATTCATGTGGTAGTATGTGTACCATATTCACTGATAATGAGCCAAATTGAATGGCTGGCTGTGCCTGTTTCTCCTCTTGGCCACCTTGTTCAGTTACTTCAGAAGTATCCTCCATGCTGCATTCTAGTACATCATTACTAACAGACTCCTTCGAATGGTCTTTTCCAACTGGCTTTTCAACCAAAAATGTTTGCTCAGCCATGAAGGTTTCGAACATTTCTTCCTCAACCAATCCTTTCTTTTGGCCTAGGCCAACTTCTTCTTCTGTCCCGCTATCACTCTCCATCAAAGCCTTCTCCAATCCTGCTAAACTGGACTTCTCTCTGGCTTTTAGTTCAGAGTGAACTTTGGCCAACTGTTCTCTGTTGCAACCCATTTTGCCTTGGAGAGTTGGTTTTGGAGTATGGTCTGACTTTGGATTCTTCTTTCCTTCTGTCTGGACCAATGAAGAGCTCCCTCCACTTTCTTTCAGGTCTTGCTGGTACTGAGTGTACCTACGCTGAATTTTCCTCCTTTGTGATCTAGAAATTACGGGGACCATATCTGGTTCCTTTGTTTTTGGGTGTTTAAGCAATACCCAATTGTTTAGAGCCACCAAAGGAGGTTTGACCATCCTACCTTGGTTTCCAATTACATCTCTTTGGGTAAACACTTCCCTAGGTTTGTTCTGCATCACAAACCAATCTGGAACTCTAGGTACCCACGAACTTACTGACCCAACTGTTGAATTGCTTCTTTCTTCCTTCGAATCCACCTTCGAAGCTGGCTGTGAAGGCCACTGCTTGGCCCTGACTTCATGTTTTGGGCCTAACTCAGGCCTTCGATGAAGGTATCCACTTTCTGTCCTGCGTGAGGCTGGTCTAAGGGGCCAATCTCTGGCTTTGATCGCATAAACTGAACCTTTCTCCAGTCTCCTCTCAGAATGACTGCTCTCCATTCCGTAATAATTAGGTGGCCTGGACTCATATAAAGGCCTCTTACTTTTAGAATGCATTCTGTCGGCTGTTGGTTCAACCACTGATGGTTGCTGCCTAACACCAGATGGATATGGCCTTTTATTATACGCATTGGTTGGTTTAGGACGTCTCTGGACATCCCTGTAATATTACTTCCCATCAATTGGAAGCCCTTTCAACCACTTATAACTCAGTCTGCACCTGGGACACATCATTTGCATTACGGCTGCCTCTAAAGAATCGTCATCCAGTGCTTCTTCATCAGAGTCTTCCCTCTGGTGTGAGAAATCTTGTCCAATAGCTGGCAGATTTCCAGTGTCTTTCTTGATAGTTGTCTGGTTGGCGACATGCATCTGCACGTTGACTTCTTCCAATTCTTTCAATGACAAGCTCTGAAAGTCTAGCATAATGACATTGGCTGCCACCTCTCCAATTTCTGGAAATGGATTACTGTCGATCCCCATAGCCTTTTCTGCTTTGGCTGGGAATTTCAAACTTCCTTTTCGAATTTGTTCTTGGATCCTGTCTCGAAAAACAATACAGTTCTTAGTCGAACGAGACCAAGAATTATGTCACTTATAATATACTTTTCCTTTAAGTTCATCTGGAGATGGAATTTTGACTCCTTTTGGTAACTTAAGGAAGTTGGCCGCAAGCAAATGATCAAAAATGTCATCTGTCTTAGTTAAATCGAAAGAGTATTTCCTGTGAAGGTCTTTCTTTTTAAATTGCTGGTCAATTGTTGTATCCTTATGAATTAATGCTTCACAGATCACAGGTTCTTTCCCTACAATCTCTGCTGCATCGATCTCATAATTAGGATCTCTATAATATGTCTTGTACGATGCATTATTTCGATCTTGTTCCTCCTCTAGTAATGTTTCGTACCTAGACACCTTATAAGTGAGTTCTACTAAGTCTTTGAACTCAGTTGAGTCAAACTTCTTTCGAAGCCTAAACTCTAAGCCATTTTGAGCCAATCTCACGAATTCTGGCTCTGGCAGGATGACTCTACATTTATTTCAAGCCCTTTTAAATCTAGCAATAAACTGAGTAGCCTTCTCATCAGGCCTTTGACTCAATCCTGCCAAGTCTGCCATGGAAACCTCTGGCTCCGATTGGAAGAATTAGGCATGAAATGTCTTTTCCATTTGTTGCCAAGTTTGGATAGAGCTAGGTGTAAGGTTAATATACCATACAAATGCTCCCCCAGTTAGGGAATTTGGGAATAATCTTAACTTCATATAGTCATTATTAGTAAATTCACTACATTGAGCAACAAACCTAGCAACATGCTCCACTGTTGATTGGTTTCCATTCCCATAAAAAAGGGCAAAATCTGGTATCCTGAAACCTCTTGGGTATTCATGTACCCTGTCTATCCATTCTGGGTATGGTTTCCTGTACACTGGAGTCTAGACCCCCCGAGCCATTGGTTTACACATCTCTCTAACAATGTCAGCAATTTGGTCCCTAGGGACCATATTTTGTACCTACTGAACTGCTACTGGAGGGACAAACACAGGATTTGGTGGGCAAACTTGTGCTTGTGGTCCTCTTGGTCCATAAGGTAGTATATTTGGGACTGGTTGTCCCTGTAGTGCAGGTTGCTGTTGGGGGTGTGGGTAGCCCCTTTGAGCCTATCCTACGAAAGGACTTGCGAAAGGTGCTGGAACAGGTATTGTGTCTCTTCCATTTGTAAGAAAACCTTCTAACCCCCCGGGTATAAATTCGAATACGGGATTAGTGAACCGCCTTGTGCCAGGTATGGCTTCGAACATGGGATTTGGAACCATTCTTATGCCATTTTCTTGTACTGGGCCAGATCCACCAAATTGCATGGCTTCACTATTAAGTACTGAGGCATTTTGACCTGCTATAGGCCTCGGAATAGGTTCATACCAAGACTGAGGTGATGGTCTTTCATAGTTCTGATTACTAGTTTGACCATTAGAATGTCCATTAACTTGCATAGGCTGTTTATCTCTAGCCAATCTTTACTGAGGGACATTTGAAACTTCCTCCATGTGTCTTGCGTTTGTTAGTTGGTGGTTATTCATTCGATCAAAAAAGGATGTTGCCCACATTTCCATTGTGTTCATTAATTATTGTCTCATAACATCTACTAGGCCACCCCATGGATTTATTAGCTAAATAGATAGAACAGTGGATGGTCCAATTCCTTGGTCTCGTCCAATATTATGAACATGTGATACTTGTTCTGAAGTGCTGGTCTGTTCGACCATAGGTTCTGATAAAATGGGAGTTTCCACAGGATGTGTTATCACATTATCCTCTGGATTAGGTATCTCTACCTCTTATTCCATGCCTTTTTCCAAGCGTTCATTTTCTCCTTGTCTCCTACGTCTAGCCATTTCAATTAGTCCCACCGGGCGTGCCAAAAATATATGTTGGCTTTTTGGCTTTCGAAGGTTATTATTGTAATTGCGAGTGTGCCAACAAGGATCAATCAGTCCTTACAGAAAATTAATTGCCAACCAATTATCAGACGATTGTGTTTTAGTTCTTTCAACCTCAATGAAGAGGACTTTTGCTGGTGGCTTGATTTAGGAGAATTAAGCAAAATAACAATTAAATGAAGAACAGTTGAAGTATTTCATTAAAATGAAAAACTTACAATGATCCAAACTCAGCCTCGTAGAGGTTTACAGCAACAATCTACTTGAAACTACTCCTATGAACGAAGTGCAGTGCAGGAATTTAAAGTACAGGAAATGTAAGACTGGAAATGTAAAACTGGAAAGGAAATAAGTATAATAAAACTATATTTTTTGGATCTGAGTCTGGGGCTCTGTCTGGGGCCTTCTCTGCTATTTATACTTCTCAAGGATGACCATCGAATTGCAATTCCAACCGTCGAACTGCTCCTCCATGATCTCTGATCATGTTGCCTTGTAATTAGCTCCACTATGCCATCACTTGCAGTTGGGTTTCCCTCCTAAATTTAAATTAAATGTGAGTAACCGTTGAAGCCACATCACCTTGTATTTCTTTGTTGATCCACTGCTACTTAGATCTCGTAACAACCAATACTAACTGCCACGTGTACGATTAAGATCGAAGACTTGAATAGTTTTCCTGTATTACCCTTATTCTGTCATGCGTCGAATTGTAATTCGCTTGTACAAAATATGTAGCCAACACTTACTTTTTATCTTTCTTTTTTTAAATCTTTTCTCAAAATTTTCAACTAAACACAACATTATTCTTGACTAGTTTCGAAACCATGAAGTCAACAACTTTGGGCTTCTTTGACCTTATTGAGTGTAATTTTTTGCAAATTCAAAATTAATAATCAGGATCAAAAGTTAAAAACACTAACACTGTATTTTGTTAAGAGATTTGAGAAAAGATTTGAAAAGAAAAGAGAAAAAGGTATGTGAAATTATGTAAAATATAAGTATATTTTATTCATATTTTACCTATATTTTTCTTTTTAATTTTTTTCTCAAATCTCTCAACCAAACACAACGTAAGACTTTGTTTGGTTTAGTTTTTGAAATGAGTTTTGAATTGTATTTTAAAAGATAAATTATTGAAAAGAATTTTAAAAGTTCAAAAAATTATTTGATTGTAAAGTTTTGAAAATAATTTTGAAATGATTTGTAATTTTTTTTTCAATTGAATTGATGGATGTGAGGAAAAATTTAATTGATTAATGTGCAAAATGTGAAAGAATAAGAAAAAAGAGAGAAAAAATGATGATTGATTTATTAATTAAAAAAAAAAAGAGAGGAGAGAAAAAATTGAATTTTGAGTTGTATTTTTAAAAATAATCATGCTACCTAGCTAGAATTGGAAGCCCCCAAATGGCCCGAATGTATTGGCAGGCTTCCTCTTGTCTTTCGCATAGTTGCCCAGATTTATGTGAAACCACGCTCATCTCTTTCCTCTATTTTTGAAACGCCTTACAATTCTACTCTCTCTCTCTCTCTCTCTCTTTCTCTCAAATCACCGACAGCTGACAATCTCTCGCTTAGCACTGCCGATCAACGACGATCTCTCACTCAGCGCTGTCGATGATCTCTGTCTCACTCACTGTCGACGATCTTCTTCGCTCACCGATGAAAAGAAACGATCTCTCTCTCAAACCATTGATCGCCGACGAGAGTAAACACGAATCAAGAAGATAGATTTCGCTTGAATCAGATAAAAAAATTTTGATTTAGTACTGAAGATAGACTTCTTTTTTTTTTTTTCCCCTTTATTTATTGAATTTGGGATTGTTGATTTTTATGAGATAGTTTTGATTAAAAATTGGAAAACTCGATGGTGGTCAGCGTTTGCGATGGTATAGGGATTGGCGTTCGTGATGCTGTGGGTTGTAGTCGTTGGCGATGGTCTGCCATGAAGAAATGAAATAGAGAGAGACAATGAAGAGAGAGAGAAGACAACTTTTTCGAAAAAAAGGAAAGAGAGATCAACCAAAAAAAAAAAAAAAATGGTATCCATTTCCATTTTACTTGATTCTTTTCTTTGTTTGGTTGCTTAGAATCTCATAATCTTTTTGGAGGATTTCTGATTGGGTTGTTCTGTTTTTTTATTCTCGCAGTGAGTCTTTCCCCTTTCAATTGATGATTGAAGTGTTTTTTGGATTGATTATTTATTATTGCTGATGCTTCGTTGTTGTTGTTAACTGTTTTGCTGATGATGATTCATTGTTAAAACTTTGTCTTCAAATCATTTTTCTAAAAAACGGGGCACTTCTTTTGTATTTTCCTTTACTTTGTCAAAACATGAATGCTTCATTGTTGAAACTAACAGAGCATTTCTTTTGTATTTTTCTTTACTTTGCCAAAACATGAATGCCTTTGGGGTATGAGAGATAGAGAGGAGAGAGAAAATGCATTGCGCGTGAGTCAAAAGAGTGAGACAACCTAACAATACATTCGAGCCATTCGAACTCTGTTGGCTTATTTTTCCTACGAAGGAAAATATTATAAATGCGAGCGTGCCAACAAGGATTGAAAAATCCTTACAGATTAAATTCAAGCCAATTATCAAGCGATTGTGTTGACGGTTCTTTGCCTCAACAAAGAGGACTTCAAAATTGCCAAAGTGTAGAGAAAAAAAAAATTAAAAGAAGAAAGGGAGATGGAGAAAGACGATTGAGTGAACAATCAAAGTAATAATTACTTACCTCTACTCCTATGCTTCGAAAAGGAAGTGCATGAAATGCTTCGAAAGAAAGTGCTGAAAATAAATGCTTCGAAATATAAATCTATGTTAAACTACTCCTAAGATAAGGAAAATGACAAGAAATATTGAAATCAACTGTCTTTGATTTGTTCTGGATCTTTTACAATGTAGCCATTAATGGCTATTTATAGAGGAAAAAATACACAATAACTACTTAGTAACTACCCATTTCTTCCATCTTCATTCTTGTCTTGCCATGTGTCCTTCCACTCATCCACTTTGTCCTTCATATTTCCATCATCTCTATAACTTCTTTTAACTTCCAAATGAATAAGAGGATGCCACGTGTCCTGCAATTATATAAATAATAAAAATTGCAGATTTATGGTGCTAACATTACCCCCCGCGGCCCTTAAAAATGATATTTACTTGAATTTTTGAAGGGCCGAACCAAGCACATGACTAATCTAAGCAACAAAGTGCTTCGAATGATATAACAATACCAATAAGGTGCTTCAAATGAGTATGAAATTATAACTAGATGACCAATAACAAGCTTCGAAGGTGGTATAAAAAACCAAATTCATCGTTCGAAGGTCTTGCGGCACAGTTTTGAAGGAACAACATCACCCCTCAAAGGTTGGAACATTGATATAGGATGATGACACTTACAATGAAGTTTCAAGGTTAGGCTTGACGCTTCAAATGTTTCTTCGAAGCTTTATACATTTCGAAGGTGAAGTAATCAACCTTTGAAACAACTCTTGATGCTTCGAATGTATCTTCAAAGCTTTATACAGTTTCGAAGGTGAAGTAATCAACCTTCGAAACAACTCTTGATGCTTCGAATGTATCTTCAAAGCTTTATTTAGTTTCGAATGTGAAGTAATCAACCTTCGAAACAACTCTCGATATTTCGAATGTATCTGCAAAGCTTTATACAGCTTCGAAGGCGAAGTAATCAACCTTCGAAACAACTCTTGATTCTTCGAATGTATCTTCGATGCTTTGACTGTGTACATACAAACAACTGGCCATCAATTTGAAAAGATAAGCCATTCTCAACCACTTATTTAAATGCATAGGCTTTTTCTAGCCAAATTCATGCATTTTAAATGGTCATCCCTTGTTCTTAGTGCTTCGAACTCATAAGAACAATTTGTTAATTTTATTAGCCACATCATTAGAATTATATTTTGATGTGAACCACAAATCCAAAAAGGATTTTGAACACCAAAAGTCATGGTATAGTATGACCATGAAAATTCATACTTTTTGACATTTTGAAAAATGTCAAAAATTTTGAATTCATGAACAGTGGTTTGTTCATCATTCTTGACCATGTTTGTTTTAAAAACAAAACTTTCGCCGAAATGATTTTCATAATTATTTAGCAAAGTGGGTTGTTTTTCCATGTTAGCCATTAATGGCTTATGAAAATCACCCATAAATATGTTATTTTCATGACTTGACTCTCTAAAATTTGGTTTTTGGACCCCCCGAGTCATACATGGAACATCATTTTTAGCCAAATTTGGCTCAAGAACATGCTCTTTCGTTGTGTTAATTTCATAACTTGGCTCTTTAAAAACGGACTCTTGAACTCCCTGAGCCATTGATGAAATCAACTCTTTGCTTTTGCTATTTTCAACCATGGAAAAATTCTGAAAAAATTCACCAATTCCGGCCATTAAAGCCTCAGTTAAAAACTTGGTAGTGAGAGTTAATAACTCATCATTCCATTGGTGAATTTCCATATCAAGTTGATGAATTTCTCCAATTAAATGGTGTCTTTTTTCTTCCACCAAATAATATTGTAATGGATGAAAGTTTATTTCATCAAGAAAATGGATCTCTTCTTGAAGATCCAAAATTTTTCTTTCACGCCAATATATTTCAAATTAACAAGTTCGAATGGCGAAATCCAAATTGTTTGTCATTTCTTATACTTGGCTGTCCCACCGGGCGTGCCAAAAATGTTAGCTTATTTTTCCTACGAAGGAAAATATTATAAATGCGAGCGTGCCAGCAAGGATTGAAAAATCCTTACAGATTAAATTCAAGCCAATTATCAAGCGATTGTATTGACGGTTCTTTTGCCTCAACAAAGAGGACTTCAAAATTGCCAAAGTGTAGAGAAAACAAAAATTAAAAGAAGAAAGGGAGATGGAGAAAGACGATTGAGTGAACAATCAAAGTAATAATTACTTACCTCTACTCCTATGCTTCGAAAAGGAAGTGCATGAAATGCTTCGAAAAGAAAGTGCTGAAAATAAATGTTTCGAAATATAAATCTATGTTAAACTACTCCTAAGATAAGGAAAATGACAAGAAATATTGAAATCAACTGTCTTTGATTTTTGTTCTGGATCTTTTACAATGTAGCCATTAATGGCTATTTATAGAGGAAAAAATACAGCAATAACTACTTAGTAACTACCCATTTCTTCCATCTTCATTCTTGTCTTGCCATGTGTCCTTCCACTCATCCACTTTGTCCTTCATATTCTCCATCATCTCTATAACTTCTTTTAACTTCCAAATGAATAAGAGGATGCCACGTGTCCTGCAATTATATAAATAATAAAAATTACAGATTTATGGTGCTAACATTACCCCCCGCGGCCCTTAAAAATGATATTTACTTGAATTTTTGAAGGGCCGAACCAAGCACATGACTAATCTAAGCAACAAAGTGCTTCGAATGATATAACAACACCAATAAGGTGCTTCAAATGAGTATGAAATTATAACTAGATGACCAATAACAAGCTTCGAAGGTGGTATAAAAAACCAAATTCATCGTTCGAAGGTCTTGCGGCACAGTTTTGAAGGAACAACATCACCCCTCAAAGGTTGGAAACATTGATATAGGATGATGACACTTACAATGAAGTTTCAAGGTTAGGCTTGACGCTTCAAATGTTTCTTCGAAGCTTTATACAGTTTCGAAGGTGAAGTAATCAACCTTTGAAACAACTCTTGATGCTTCGAATGTATCTTCAAAGCTTTATACAGTTTCGAAGGTGAAGTAATCAACCTTCGAAACAACTCTTGATGCTTCGAATGTATCTTCAAAGCTTTATTTAGTTTCGAATGTGAAGTAATCAACCTTTGAAACAACTCTCGATGCTTCGAATGTATCTGCAAAGCTTTATACAGCTTCGAAGGCGAAGTAATCAACCTTCGAAACAACTCTTGATTCTTCGAATGTATCTTCGATGCTTTGACTGTGTACATACAAACAACTGGCCATCAATTTGAAAAGATAAGCCATTCTCAACCACTTATTTAAATGCATAGGCTTTTTCTAGCCAAATTCATGCATTTTAAATGGTCATCCCTTGTTCTTAGTGGTTCGAACTCATAAGAACAATTTGTTAATTTTATTAGCCACATCATTAGAATTATATTTTGATGTGAACCACAAATCCAAAAATGATTTTGAACACCAAAAGTCATGGTATAGTATGACCATGAAAATTCATACTTTTTGACATTTTGAAAAATGTCAAAAATTTTGAATTCATGAACAGTGGTCTGTTCATCATTCTTGACCATGTTTGTTTTAAAAACAAAACTTTCGCCGAAATGATTTTCATAATTATTTAGCAAAGTGGGTTGTTTTTCCATGTTAGCCATTAATGGCTTATGAAAATCACCCATAAATATGTTATTTTCATGACTTGACTCTCTAAAATTTGGTTTTTGGACCCCCCGAGTCATACATGGAACATCATTTTTAGCCAAATTTGGCTCAAGAACATGCTCTTTCGTTGTGTTAATTTCATAACTTGGCTCTTTAAAAACGGACTCTTGAACTCCCTGAGCCATTGATGAAATCAACTCTTTGTTTTTGCTATTTTCAACCATGGAAAATTTCTGAAAAAATTCACCAATTCCGGCCATTAAAGCCTCAGTTAAAGACTTGGTAGTGAGAGTTAATAACTCATCATTCCATTGGTGAATTTCCATATCAAGTTGATGAATTTCTCCAATTAAATGGTGTCTTTTTTCTTCCACCAAATAATATTGTAATGGATGAAAGTTTATTTCATCAAGAAAATGGATCTCTTCTTGAAGATCCAAAATTTTTCTTTCACGCCAATATATTTCAAATTGACAAGTTCGAATGGCGAAATCCAAATTGTTTGTCATTTCTATACTTGGCTGTCCCACCGGGCGTGCCAAAAATGTTAGCTTATTTTTCCTACGAAGGAAAATATTATAAATGCGAGCGTGCCAGCAAGGATTGAAAAATCCTTACAGATTAAATTCAAGCCAATTATCAAGCGATTGTATTGACGGTTCTTTTGCCTCAACAAAGAGGACTTCAAAATTACCAAAGTGTAGAGAAAAGAAAAATTAAAAGAAGAAAGGGAGATGGAGAAAGACGATTGAGTGAACAATCAAAGTAATAATTACTTACCTCTACTCCTATGCTTCGAAAAGGAAGTGCATGAAATGTTTCGAAAAGTAAGTGCTGAAAATAAATGTTTCGAAATATAAATCTATGTTAAACTACTCCTAAGATAAGGAAAATGACAAGAAATATTGAAATCAACTGTCTTTGATTTTTGTTCTGGATCTTTTACAATGTAACCATTAATGGCTATTTATAGAGGAAAAAATACAGCAATAACTACTTAGTAACTATCTATTTCTTCCATCTTTATTCTTGTTTTACCATGTGTCCTTCCACTCATCCACTTTGTCCTTCATATTCTCCATCATCTCTATAACTTCTTTTAACTACCAAATGAATAAGAAGATGCCACGTGTCTTGCAATTATATAAATAATAAAAATTACAGATTTATGGTACTAACAAACTCCTTTTAATCGAGCTACAAATCATTTTTGTTTGAAAAATTGCTAACCAAAAACATTTTTATTTTTATTTTTTGATCTACATCATATTTTAAAAACTATATCAAACATTACCTAATCTTTTCACTTTCCAATAGCAAGTTTTTTAGTTATTTAAATTGTTCTCACCTCACAAATTTTAAATAAAAATTATACCAAACACCATTAAATTTCGAAAAAAAAAAAAATACTTATTGAATTTGAAAGTCACTCTTACATTTTCAAGGTGTGTTTCATTTTGGAGCTAACAGGTCCACCTCAATAAAAGAACCAACGCAACACACTATTATTAGCCAGAACTCTATAAAAAGTAGAAAACTACTTATTATTCATAATTTATTCCTTATCCTTACATTCCCCCATTTTCGTGAAAGCCCTAGGCACAATTTACACGTCAAGCAAAACGACAAACCTAATATAATTTTTAAAAAAAACCCCAAACGCATACTCATATATATCTTTGCGTGCGTGAGATCGTATATCTACATCCGTACACATGCCCCACACTCAATCATTTCTCTCATCCATCTTTTTCAAATTTCCAACCCCCAAAATCAAACCAGCGTCGAGCATGAAGATGTTCGGGGGTCCCACATAGCCGGTAACAAGTACTTACGCCCATTCACCCCGTGCGCATTATAGCTCGCCCCGGTAATCTTATCCACAAGCGTCTGACCCGCATAACCCGGGTACGCCCCTGACCCGAACATTCCGGTGCAAGCCGAAACCGCCTCTAACGGAGCCGTAGCGGGTCCCTGAAAATACCCGTTATTAAACGGGTTTGGTCACGGCGCCGGCCAAGACGGTGGCTAGGTTGATCACCATGCCGTCGACACCAACATCGCCGTTCGGCGCCACCAGCGGCGGGCTTTGTGGGCCATAGATGGGTTGATGAAACGGCCAAGCACACTGACCCGGACACTGGGTCTCCGAATTACCCACCCAAGCGTATGCGAACCGGGTTTTCACCCTCGCCGACCCGTGAGTCCCGCACCGGCTCATACAAAACCCATCGACGACGACGTCCTTTGACGTCAAAACGACGTTAACGGAGCTCCCGAACGCGGCTTTCGAAGCCAGAGCTCTGATGTGGATGTCCTTCAAGGACTTGCCCATGGAGTAAGTTTCGTCGAGGATTTGGGTTCTGACGAAGAGGGTGGAGAGGCCGCCTTTGTAGTTGGCGGTGGTGCGCCACCAGGTTGCGGCGGAGGGAAGTGGGTTCGCCGGAGAGTTGAGGGAGTTGATGAAATCGACGATGATGGAGCGTTGGGTTGGTGTGAAGTGGCCGTACCAAATTAGATTTACTGCGATTTTGCCTTTCAGTAGAGCTCCGTTGTGGTATTTCAGAACCAGCGGTTGTTGCTTTACTAGAGCAGAGTGAGATGGCGAAACCATGGTGGTGCTGATAAAGAAGAAGAGTAGAATGAGTGGAGATTGAGTGGCGAAATTGTAAATAAAACCCATTATTAAGGTCAAAGGTTTTTGAAGCCTAGAGAGAGGGAGGAGAGAGGGGGGATTTTATTTGTGGAGTTGAGTGAATGAGAGAGAGTGGGGGGGATGGTATTTATTTATACAAGGTATGGGGGAGAGAGGTGGGGACAGCTGGAGAAGGAGAGGCGCTTTGTCTTTGTGAAGGGGTGCCACGTGGAAGGAAGTGGTTGGAAGTGAATCAGTATCCTCTACTTGAGTTTCTTTCCTGACTTTCTACTTGTTGAGTCATTGGGTCTATTTTTAGGCCTAATTTCGATAATCCAAATCGTTCATATTTAAAATTTGTTGAATATATCATACTTGTAAAAAATAAAGTTGATCGAATATCAGAAAGTATGTGTTTAGAAAATTATTTATTAAATTTTTTAAAAAATAATTTTTAGTTCGATGATCCGAACACATATTGTCTAATATTCGATCAATTTAATTTTTTTCAAATATGATATACTCAATAAATTTTAAAATGTGAACGATTCAAATTATTAAAATTAAAGCTAAAAGTAGGTTTAATAACCTAGCAAAGTGAGAAGCCAAGGAGGAAATTCAAGGGGAGATCCTGACTCGTTGGAAGTGGAGGTTTGATGCCAGGCTGTAAGGTTCTTGGGGTGACGTGGTGGTCTGTAGTCGATGCTGACCTTGGACTTACTGCACTACATGCAGACGATATGCATGAACATAAAATATTAATTATTCTCTATGGACTACCCTACATCTATGGACTACCCTACATCTTTTTATTACAATAATGACTCTGATCTTTTTTTTTTTTTTCACCCCTGACCCCTCTTCATTTGATTGGTCATTTTTTTTTTTTTTTTTTTTAATTACCATCCGTCACGTGTGTGTAGAGTAATAGAGATAGTGATTAGAGGAGGTCTCAATCATCACCCTTTTTATTATTACTCACTTCGCTTTCATCACACTATTCTCGTTTTTTATTTTTATTTTTATTTTATTTAATGTTTTTTTTTACAATTTATTAGATTACTGACTATTTTGGAAAAAAAAAAACGCTTATTTTTAAAAAGTCAAAAGTTAATTTATTTGAACCCATTTGAAACGTTGAAGTGGTGAAACAGATGCGGAGGAAATGGTAAAACTGTTTCAAGAGTAACTTGAAGAAAAATATCTTCTCAGAGGTTTAATAGAAGATTAAAGAATAATTTTTAATGGCCGTCAATGCACTGCATTACACGTCTACAAAGAAAGAAATCTATGTGCAAATATATTGGCCAAGTTTGGAGTTGATCAACCTGAGCATATACTAGTTGCAAATGACCCACTTGGAAAAATTAGGATTGTGTTTGGTGCGTAACTCTAATTAATTTTTTATCCTCATATTTGAATGTTATGTTTGGTAGAGATTTTTAAATTATGATTCTAAATCAATTTCTTAAAACACATTTCAAAAATATTTTTGGTAAACCAAATAGTTTTTAAATTTTTAGTCTACCCGATCGTTTGTCTTGGCATCTTCTTAGATGTCTGGCCGATCATTCGGTTGATTGACCAGAATAATACTCTTTTTTTTTTTTGGTAATTGTCAATCGCCACCTGTTACTTGAAAAAAAAAAATTATATTTGTTTTTGATATTTTTTAAATGTAAAATTATTTTTTTAGACCAGAATGACAAATTATTTTTTTAATTGAATTTAAAAAAAAGTTTGGTCATGAGTTTTAAATAGAATTTTCAATAGAGTTTTGAGTTATGTGTTTGGTTTAAGTTTTGAAATATTTTTCAAAACTCATAATCAAACAACTTTTCTCATTTCATATGCTATATCAAAAATTTAAAATTCAATTCAAACTCTTTTCGAAATTCATAATTAAACAAATTTTCTCATTTTATATGTTATATTAAAAATTCAAAACTCTTTTTAAACTATAATCAAATAAATTTCTTTTTCAAATTATAATTTAAACTCACAAACTCAAAATATAATTCTATTATCAATTATAATTTTAAAACTC
This sequence comes from Camellia japonica, assembly GCA_030407325.1. NCBI lineage: Eukaryota > Viridiplantae > Streptophyta > Magnoliopsida > Ericales > Theaceae > Camellia > Camellia japonica. The sequence continues at coordinate 150,060,394 of JAPPVO010000029.1, forward strand.
TATCAAACGTTACTCAGAGCTCTCCTGGTTTTAGACATGGTGGCTTAGCTAGGGAAAGGACTTAGTCCCTGTTTGGATGTTTTAATTTCAAAGTATCTAAAAAAAAAATGTAAAAAATAAGCCAACAAACAAAATTATTAAAATACCCTCGTGTGTGTGAATAAATAAAAAAAAATAAAAGTAAAAATAAAAATTACATGAACATATTATGGTCAATTTACAATTTTACAAGTGATATGATATTATATTACAATAATTTAAATTTTTTTTTAAAAAAAAGTGTTTATTTTCATCTTCCCAAATAATTTTATGAATAAGGAAAAAAATATAAAAAAATAAGCAAAAAAAACTACTTATTTTTATCTTTCTAAAATACGCGACATGACATTTCTTCTTTGTCATGGTTAGCGCTTTCTACAATAAAATTGGCTGTAGTAATTTTTTATTTTTTAATAAAACAAATATATATAAAAATATAGAGAGTGATATAGAAATTTGTAAAACTACAAAGGAGTAAAATTTTGTAAAACTACAATGAGTCTAATCTAAGATTTGTCTTACAAAAAATTTAAAATGGGAAATAGGTGCGAGATTAGACATTAAATAATATAGAGATAAATATTTATTAATTCAAAGAGGTGAGATAATTAAGTCTGGAGCAATTTTTTTTTGAAAGAAAAATGTTTCATACCATTAATTTAACGTTACTAATGCATCATTAATAACATGGCATCATGTGAACCCTACCATTAATGTGATAGTTTAGTTTTTTTTTTTTTTACACTTATCAGCTTATTAGTGATGCTTTTGGAGTTACTGATTTAGTGTTCTAAATCGGAACTGTTTTTGAAATGAATTTTTTTACTTCTTCTAGATATTTTGTCCCTCCTAATTCAATTGATTTCAATTGACGAATCAAAGCATAGGCTTGAAAGTACATTCAATTTTACAGGTTGTCTCACATTATTGTTTGTTTCCCACTTAGCAAAGATCCTGTTGGAGTGGAGTGGAATGTAAAATTTGTTAAAAATCTTTAGAAATTTCGGGACCACAATAGTTGTTTTTTTTTTTTTTTTTTGAAAAATTAAAGTATTGCAAATTTTTAAAATTTTGAAAATTGTTCGCTATGAAGGATTATAAATATTTAATAGTGAGACAAGAAGCAACTTATAAACCCTATGCCTTAATTTAATTTATTTTCTTTTATCAAATTAATTTTTGAAAACTTCCACACAAAAAAAAAACCAATCCCGAGTGCTCAAAGAAACAAAATTGTATTTGCATTTTGTAAGTTGTTCGATCTAGAATGATTATAGATTATTAGCAAAACATTAGAGACTCACAATTAAAATTTTCAAATTCACTTACAATAATATGATAAAGGAATTAAGTCTTATATAGTAGAATTTGTATCAAATTAAAAATTAATAGATAATCTACGATAATGTTTTGGTTAATTTATATATATATATATATATATGATATTACAATAAAACTGTATGAATTACCATTATTAAATGAAAGTCAAATATAACTCATAATAAGTACACATAACTTTTAAAATGAGAGAGAAAAATCTCAATTAATACAAGTAAAATAAACTCCACATCATGTAAGTGAAAATGTTTGAAATATATAGCTTCTAGCCAAATAGACTAACAATAGTGGCTATAGATTTTATGAGATCTTAAACAAAACAACAAAATGAAGTCTTATCTTATTAGGTCTTGAAAAAATTAAAATTTTTAATGATAACAAGTTCTTTTTTTTTTTTTCCTTTTTTGAAAGGTTTTTTTATTTTTATTTTATTTTTTGATAATAAGGAGCATAATATCAAAGAAAGTTTAAGTGGTTACACATTTGGGATTAAAAAAAAATAAAAAAGGGTTGGCTTTCCTCCAGAAGTGTAGGGCCTATGGGGGCAAATCACAGGTCTCGTTTTAATAATTTGAATCGTTCAAAATCATGTTGATTAGATATCAATAGTTATGTGATCACATCAGTTTTGTATTAAAAAAATAGACTGTAAGAAAATAAACGGTTGACAGAAATCTGATCCGATGAGATAGCTATCAATATCCAATCAACATGATTTTTTTACAGACATATAGTACTCGATGAGTTCTACACATTGAATGATTCGAATGATCAAAACGGGACCTGTGGTGGGCCTCTATAGGCCCAACAGTACCCTCTAATCGGATTATAAGGAAGCCCAATCCTAAAAAAAAACTCCCCTAACGTCTTTAAAGACTTTGAAAGGAAATAAAGTAGGAATAATGGAAAAAAAAAAAAAAAAAAAGCCTTCATTGTGTTTGTATTTTATTGGCTAGCAAATCCAAGCAATTGTTCATTTGCGGTAGATATGATTAATTGTTGTTTCTTGAGCTAGTCGAAGAGAACCTGCAGTCATAGATTAGATTACTAAGTTGATGCTGTTGATTTTTTTTTTTTTTCCTCTGAAAATGAGATTTGTCACGAGTAATGCATTAGTTTCCACTTCAAGGTGTTTAAGGTTTAGATCTAGTGCAAGTTTGAGGCCATCCTTCAGAACTCACAATTCTGCTGCTATGCGCGAGCGGATCCTCTAAAGTTAATCCCCTAGAGTGATCTCCTAAAGTACTTAATCCGACGGCTGAGAATAAAACTCACCAAAACGACGTCGTTTTGGTGAGTATTTTGAAAAAATAAAAAAATAAAAAAATTATTCAGATTTAGGGATTTCAAAACAACGAAGATTCCTGTGGAAATGCAAATCTGAAATTAGAGAGAAAGAGAGAGAGAGAGAGAGAAGGGGCTGAGAGTTTCCGACGTCCGACTTTCCACCGTTGCCGCTGCCGCTGCCATACCGCTGGGTCACCATACTCCAACAGATTAAAAGAAAAAATCACAGGTTCGTTCATCCTCTAAACTTCAAATATTATATTTAAACATTATATATAAGAACTATACCTATATACGTTTCAATCGGTTGGAGCAGAGCAGGGGCGACGGCCATGGCGGCGGCAGGACAGTAGTGACAGCACGACGGCGGCGACGGCAAGGCAACGGGATGCAAGTATCGGCCTCTCTAACTCTTCTTCGCTCTCTTGTTTCGCTTCTTCCCGCCGTCTGTATAGTTCTTCATATGGAGGGAAAGTTTGAAATCCCTAAATTTGATATTTATTTTTATTTTTTATTTTTTTTAAAATACTCACCAGAACGACGTCGTTTTGGTGAGTACTACTCTTAGCCGTCCGATCAGGCACTTTAGGAGATCACTCTAGAGGATTAACTCTAGAGGATCCTTTCGCCTGCTATGCTGGATGAATGCTCAATGTTTCTACAAAAACCTGAGTGAGATCCATTTGCTAGTCCAATCCCTGCCTCATGTTGTTGGGCCTAGGTTGCTCTTAGAGGCGCTATCGTGGTTGAATTTGAAATGGCCATTTTTGGGCGATAACTAACCAACCTGAATTAAATTGGTGGACTTAGGTTGAGCGTTAGGAGAGAGGTGCTGTCATTCAATAGCAATTGCAAGAGTATGAGTGGGCAAGGATGCGAGGGTTAGATAGAATTGAGGAATAAATAATTTTTATTTTCCTAATGGTTCATTTGGAATGTGGGTTGACTTTTTGACTATTTTAGGTGGTGTTTGGCAAGAAGGTTTGAGTGGGTTAGGGGCTAAAATAGCCACAAAAAACAAAATAGGCTATTTTAGTCACAAAAAACAAAACATCAAATCTAACCCATAATTATTACAATCTTCTCTCACAAAAAAAGTTAAAAAAGTCAAAAAGCCAAAAAGTCTTTCCCAAACCAGGCTAAAATAGCCCAGGCTAAAATAGCTAAAAAGCCAAAAAGCCAACCCACTTTCCAAACGGAGTCTTAGCCATAGGTTAAAAAGTCTTGTTTGGGATGAATTTTTTAACTTTTTTGACTTTTGTAAGAGAAAAAATGTAGTGATTATGAGTTAAATGTGATGTTTTGTTTTATTAAGTTAAAAAATCTATTTTATTTTTTTATGACTATTTTAATAAAAAAAAAAAAACTGAAACTTTTTCTTTCCCAAACAAGCTCTAAATGAACCAGCAGGAGATGGGGAAAAGGATGGACTAAAGGGCTGATGAATGGAACAAGTGACCTAAGATAAGAGTCAACTAACTCTTTAGATAAAATTGAGTGAATTTTTTAATAGCTACAAATGTTTCTCACCATTAATAACAGGGGATGGGTAATATCATAAAAGGAAAATTACACATAAGTGAGAATTGAAAAAAAATATTTAAAAATTAATAAAAAATTATAAATTTAATAATTAATATTTATAAAATTTCATTAATTTATTATTATTATTATTATTTTGTTAAAAACTACAGTTTTCCTACTATAAAGAAGTGAGTGTGACATGGCTAAGGTGAAGTTGTTGCATAATTGGAAGGCACGGTGTGATTGTCCCACTAGAGATAATGACATCATCTAGTTCGCATTTGGATCAGACTTCGAGGGGGTAGTGCTTCAGTACTTTAGTGGAGTATTATATTAACATAAGACCTCGCATGATAATGGATGCCAGCTGATTAAAATTTAATCCATAGGACTATAGCAATAGCGTGGGGCCCTTCTTTCTTGATTCCGGAAGCCCGACCTCCCAAACCACTCTTCTAATTTATAGGACTAGGACAATACCTTTCTGACCCTTCTACGCACCACAAAGCATAATAAAACAAGGAAAATACTTGGGTCCCACAATTTTCTACCTTCATAATCTCCCATTGATTTGTAATCACACAATATTATAGATGTGTTTAGTTTTGTGTTTTAAGATAAAATTTAAAAAAAAAAATTGAGGAGGAAGTTTAATTTTTTTTTTTTGATTTGTTTAGTTATATTTTGAAAATAGTTTGGGTTTGAGACGATTTAATATTTTGTTATAATTGAGTAGATGTGTGTGAGAAAAAAAGTGATTGAAAAATAGAGAGGAGAAAAAAAAAAGTGATTGATTGACGTGTAATAGAGAGAAATAATTTAAAATTTTTTTAAAAAATTTATAACAAATATATTTTTGAAAATTTTCTTTCAAAAGTATGTTTCAAAACATAAACTAAACACATCTTATATTTTTGTTCCTCTCTCTCCCCCTCCTCTATCACAAATGTGTTGGGGAGTGTGGGGTGCTGGAAGTCTGTAGCAGGGCTTATAAAACAATGAAGAATAATGTTATATGTATTAATTAGTGTATAATTAGTGTATCAATTAATGATATAATATAATTTAAGAGGTTATTAATATTTGTAATTTGTATAATGAATGAGGTTAATAAAATATTATAACTAATATTGGTATATTAGTCAGTATACCAATTAATACATATAGCAGCCATGAAACAATTCAATATTTCAAGGTGGTATTATTGTTAGTATTTAGAATCTTATTTTAATGTAGGTCTTATTTAGAAAATGAAAAATGTTAGAAACTCTAAAAATTTTATAAAAAGTTCTATCAAATGTCTCAATGACCCATACCTATGTGCAGTGGCGTAGCCAGGAATTCAATGTAGAGGGGCACAAATTAATGATAATTTGGTTCCATTTTTCTAAAAACACTTTTTAGAAAATTTTACTTTCTTGTTTTTCGTATTTTTTGTTTTTACTAATTTTTTAATATTTTAAGCAATTTTTTTTTTTTTAAAACTTTTTAGACATACCTACATAAATATATCTAAAAAGTAAAACAATTGTGAAAAAAACCTTTTAAAAATTCACTAAATACCAAAAATATTAAAAAAAAAAATACGAGAATTCAGTATATTTTTATATTTTTATGTATTTATTAATTTTTTAAAATATTTTTTTACAAATTTTTACTTTTTAGATGCATCTAAGTAAGGTGCATCTAAAAAAGTAAAAAAATGTTTTAAATTTAAAATATTCATTAAAAACAAAAAAAGAAACACGAAAATAAAAAAACTCAATTTTCAAAAAACTTAATCCAAAAAACTCAAACCAAACACACTGATTAATTTTTTTTCCATAATAACAACAATGAGATATTACTAAACTTAAATGTTAAGAGTTCATTTGAAATAAATGTGAATTTTAAATTAAAGGATTTGAGATTAAATTATTACAAATTTTGGGAGTAACTATTTATAGATGGATTGAAAATTTAAAAAAGAAAGATACGTTGAGACAGAAATGATATATTTTAGTAGAGAATTCTATAAACATATCGCAAAAAGTGTCTATCATATGTCACAATTATGATTTTCATGGTCTTTAGTTATAACACATTATAGTGTTAGATATAATTTAGTTATAATTTCTTGTGGTTGTTATTTAGTTATGACTATATATCAAGTAATAGTTAGCTATGACTCATTCTGATATTAGTTATGACCTATTGTAATTTTTTTTATTTTTTATTTTTATAATTGAAATGTGTTGCTTGATTATAATTTATATAGTAGTCATTTTAGTTATGAATGGAAAGAAAAACATGAAGGATAAACTCCACATGTCAAATGTAACTAACAATCAAGTAAATTCTATATCTTCATTGAAATTAATTATGTTTTCATGTCATAAATGATAGACATCACCATTATATTGAAATTTTTATAGATAATAATATGACTTATTTAGCATCTTTATTTTCAATCAAAATAATCATTATTGTTCTCATAATTTTAAAAATGTCATTAATATTTCACTTTAAATAATATATTTTATAATTTTTTTATTTAATATATTTTCTTTATGTTAAAAAAAAAAATATTCCCAAAACCTAGGAGGGCACGTACCCCCTAGCCTAACATGGCTCCGCCCCGCCTATGTGAGACTTTGATAGAACTTTTGGAATCTCCAGTATTTTTTTTAGAAAATTGACAATTTTAATTAGTTATTTAAAATTTTGATTATTTTTATGATTAAAAATTTTGTGTTTGAAAAGTTGATTAATTTTTTTTTTTTTACAATTGATTTATTATTTGAAGAGAAAAAATAAAATAATAATAGATTAAAAATAATATTTTATCTTATTAACTATTTTTATTTATTTTATTTTTTAATAAATTATTTTAACTGAACTCTTTTACTAAATACCCCCTGTAATTTGATATATGAATTTGAGTTTGTAAAGTTGGGCTTGACTTGTTCCTAGAGTTTTAAATTTTGCCTGATTTAATGAGTCATGAGAAGTGACTTGTTGATTAGCTGGCAAGCTCAGCAATATATATATATATATATATATAAATTTAGAGGGAAAAAAAAAAACGCAAAAAATAGATTTGAATATTGATATTTTGAGAGATGACTCATTGATTTGTCAACTTAATTTAGGGTTGGTCTGGGATCTTCGTTAATTTTTTGAATTTTTAAATTTGTGGTTATTTTAATTTAGGATTAAAAACTTTGTTTGTGATAAATTTTTAAATTTTGTGAGAAAAAAATATAATGATTATGATTTAGATGTAATATTTTATCTTACTGAACTAAAAAAATTATTTTATTTTTTTATAACTATTTTAACTAAAAAATCTTATTTTAAATTATGCCAAACAAAAACTTAAGGAGTCTATTTAGCCCGAGTTTTATGAGTAGGGAACTTGACTGTAATTAAAGTTATCGTTGACGAGCAAACTTAAAGTTAAGTTTGGGAAGACTAAATAAGTATATTTTTTGATTTTTATTGAATTATGTGTAGAAAAAATAGAGAGGAGATGTTAATTGATGTGACCCAAAAAAGATAAAAAGATAAAAAGTATGAACTTATTTTGGGATGCCAAACTTGGCCTTAACCCGACTGGTTAAAAAAAAAAAAAAAAACCCATGGGCAAGTGTGGCACCATTTCTATGGCACGACCCATGGTGACCTTAGGCCTCGATAATTTAAAATTTTAGTTAAAAATTATATAAATTATAATATTATTTTTTATTTTTTTACATATATATTTTTTTTTATAAAAAGTCAAAAAATTATTAAAATAGTCTATTCTCAAACCAAACCCTAATTTGAGGATAAAATTTTTGTTCATCTGTTTCTTGCTAGGACTTTTCTTAAGTGTGCAATTGCACACCATGTGCCACTTACACAAAAAGTGTAAATGTAAGGTGTAAGTATAAGTATAAGGTGTAAGTGTAAGGTGTAAGTATAAGGTGTAAGGTGTAAGTGGGTTGCATATGGTGTGCAACCTCAAAAAAGGTGTAAGTGAAGGTTTAATTTTTCACAAAAGGTGTAAGTGTAAGGTGTAAGGTGTAAAGTGTAAGGTGTAAGTTGCACACCATAACCAAACCCTTCTTGCTATTATGTTTCTGTTTATTTAAAAAGCATTTATAAATTTTTCGTGTGTAATTTTTTTGTTTTATCTAGTTTGTCTAAGCACTTTTTTTGTTCAATTTTATAACATATAGGAACTCTTATGACCATGCTCACAAATCATTGTTACGTTTTAGTCCTCTCTCGTATTATTTTTTCCAAAAAAGAGTACTAAAAAATATCATATTGTTAATCACTATCTTAAAAGTTAAGGAGAAGATTAATTTTATTACTTATATTTTTTACGCTTCTCCTCATGTATGATCAAACGGTTTTTTGATAATGGGTCAAATACTTCTTGTGTTAGTAAATTTTTGACCACACTACCAACTCAGTATTCAACTGGAGAACACTGGCAGAATAGATGGCGCCTGAATGACCTGTAACAGAAAGAAAAGATTCTGGTGGTGGTTCGTCCACCCGGGGACACTCCGACGATCAAGTTAGTTAAATATCTCCCAAAAATAACCAAAGTGCTTAACTCACTATTCAGAATATAAATTACGTACCTTAGACCCATGAGGGTGCCTCTCTTTTATAGCCAACACAAATCTAGTCTCAATAGAAACATAACTTCAATGGACTTCAGCTCAGTGCTTATCTTGGACTCTCCAATAGATAAAGATAAACTCTCTAAGAGCTTTATCCTTATCCAGGTTGAGGTCCTTCCTCATTCAAGGATTCTTGTCCTTTATCCACTTATCCTGGACTCCGATATCTTCGGAGATAACCTCGGCCTAGTCGAGATAATCTTGGCGTCACGACCAGGACACGTGGTACCCCGGCTGACACGTCGGCGTCACCTTGGCCACGTGTTAGTACTTAGAAAATTTATCCCCACAAATGCCCCCTAGGTTCTATTACCTTGGCACCCTGAGGTGATGGAACCTATATCGTCATATCGTATAGCATGTCGGCTATCTTGCTGTATCATCCATTTATCAAGGTCATAATACGTCGGCTTCACACGACCAGGTCCTGTAGTCTGTCTCATCAAGGCTTTTTAGAACCAATAACCTAGTTTTATTCGAGTTTATTTAGCCGAGATCCTCCTACCAGTCGAGGTCATTGCTTCATTAAACCAAGAACTCCAAGAGTTTTATCACGCGTATGAGCTGTCACGCGAAATAAATCAACCGTTTTTGCTACGCGTCTTCTCCTCACTGGATCGTACTCGATACGCGCTTGTTAGTCGTCTTGTGTCTGGGTGCGCCGTCTGACAAGCACGTCGCCCTAGACGCATTGATGGTATTTTTCCGCCATTCTCCGCGTTTTGATCAAAATCAATTCTCTCTCTCTGTCTTTTCACTTTTTGCATTATCGTTTATGAAGTATCCAACTTTTTCTCTCTCTCTAATCTGTCTTTGTTTAAGCTTTTCTAGCTCTGCAACTTGCTCCGTTCACCTCCTCCGGCGTGATTTTCACCGCTCCGTCGCTTTTGTAACCATCGTCTGACTTCGGCGATTTTCATACCGGCCTCACTTTCTCTGGTAAGCCACTATTCCTCCTGGTTTTTAGTTCTTGATTTCATTGTGAACTCTGTTGTATTTTACAAACTTGCTTATGTCTTAGATCATTTTTAATTTGTACCTTGATTTGCACCACGTGTTTGAGTATGTTTGCTTCGTGATTCTGTTTTTGCCCAATCCTTTCTCGAATATTCACACACTACTCACAAATTTGTTCACTTTTGCCACTGTTCTTGGCCTCGCACCCTTGTGCACACTTTGTCACAGTGTTCTTGATAGTTCGTCACTGTTCTTGATTCTGAAACACGTTCTTATTTTCAGTTTTCTGTGTCTTTTTTAGATTCGTGCCTTCAATCTTCGTTTCCGTAGATCTAGGTTTGGGATTTGCTTGTAAATTCCTCTTAAGATCCCCACAAATTCTTACCCCAGCTCACATTTAGGTTTTAGCCGAGGTCCTTAAAAAACTGTCACAAACACTTTCTTCTGAAATCCTACACCTTTCCCTCAGGCCGACATCATGGGTATGTGGAAGCATAGGGTAGACACCCCAACCAAGTTTAGAATACTTTAGGCGGGAGTTTTCTATCCCTGCGGACGTCCACCTCAGGTTGGCAGGGGAGGAGGATTCCATTTGCCCGATGTGAACCTCATGTCTTTCGTAGTAGTGGCTTTTATCGAGTGTGGACTTAGGTTTCCACTTGACACCTTTTTCCGAGAAATCCTTCATTACTATAAATTGAACCCAATGCAGCTTGCCATCAACTCTTACCGAGTTATCAGCGGTATAATAGCCTTAACCAAACAAGAGAATGCTAGGGTTACTCTTGCAGATATCCAGTACTGCTACAGTATGTGTTGCTTGAAATCGGAAAAAAGGCCCCATCTATTACCTCAAGCTGAGGTCCACTGAGTACAAGCTTATTGCCGACCTCCTAAACTCAAACAAGGTTGCTGGAGACGATTACTTCATCATCTCGGGCAACTGGGAGTTTCAACCAAACGATGACCTCCACCTTTATCCCCTAAGTCGAACAGTTTTCGAGGAAGGAGATGGTAAGAGCCAAGTGTCACCTTTCCTTGCTCTTTTTTTATAGTTTTCAATACTTTGTTCTAACGTCTGTGCTCTTTTTTTGCAGTTCTTCCCCAGCCACCAAAGGGCTTTCGCAAGTCTTTCTTCCCTAGCAAGAACTTGAAGAAGCTATTGAATTTGCCCATCCACAAGCGAAGAGCCCCTCTGCTACTTAATTTCATTTGTACTTACAAGTCGATTCTTCAAGACTTCCAAAGAAGAAGAAGAGTCAGTCTCCTCCGTCTGCCACTACTCCTCTAGCAACCTCGTCATCTTGGCCAGATCAAGGGTCAACCTCTGATCCAGCAGAGCAGCCATCTACCTTAGCTCCACAACTGATCACACTATCTCAACGCTGACGACGATGTCGAACTGTTTTTGCAGCTGAGATGGGCCGCAAGAAAGCGGTCGCTGAAGACCTCTTGGCCGACATCCCAGCCTCCGTCGACGCTCAACCAGTACCAACTCAGCCTCTAAAGTCGAAACAAAAAAGGCTGAAGAAGGCTCAGCCAAAGGCAACGGTGACTCAGATTGATATTGAGGACATCTTGCCAATTTCAAAATTGGCTTCGAGCGAGAAAACCCCCTCTGTCCCCGAGAAGAGGCCTGCCGAGGCCGAACCATCCCAATCAACTCAGTCAGAGAGGCCAAGGTCCGAATCTGCCACGATCTCGGGGTCAATGAAATTAGATGCCCCTTGGGCCCCCCCGATCACCATCGAAGACAAGCCGGTCAAAGCGGGCGACAATGCGACCTACCTCGAAGTCGGCGTCGCCCTTTCCACGGCTTTGCTGCTTCTAAATGACCTTAACCGAAACGCCGAGATGAGCGAGTATGAAAACTTCGCTCTGATGCTCCAGCATTCTGTTCAAGTAAGTCTTTCACACTTGGTATTTTTCTTTCTCTATTCCTTTATACTCAGAGAATTTTACTAACTTTTGTTTTGTTCATCTTCTTTCAGGCGATCCAGCACGCTCACTCCTTCTCAATGCAAGCTTTTGAGGTGAGGAAGGAGTTGGCCGACAAAATAAGGGAGGCTACTGGACTACAGAAGGCTATCAAAAGGGCCGAGGTAAAAATGAAGACCTTGTCAGATCAGGTTGCGGCAGCCATTAAAGCCAAAGACGTGGGCAAGGAAAAAGCTGATGCTGCAAAGGCCATTAAGAAGGTTCTTGAGGCCGAAATGAAAGAGGCCGAAGACAAGATGGTCGAGGCCCAAAAAGAATTGCAGGATGCCTTGGCTACAAAAGAGGCCGAGATTAAGGCTGCTGATGAAAAGGCATACGCTGAGGGGGTGGCCGATGTCACGGCGGACTACAAGAGTCAAGTGAAGTAAGCATGCAGCAAGGGTTTCACCTTTGGTTGGATGGCTGCCCTGAAAAAACTTAATGTCCTCGAGGACTCCCCCTTCAAGAACGCCGACATCCTCACCCTGCCATTCCCCCCCACTCCTAGCCAATCCCGAAGACGATTATGAGTTTGAGGAGGAAGTTTTGGTGAGGAAATCAAAGGAGGTTGCTGGGGCCAAGTCCTCTACTCCAAATGAGCAAGTCTTAGACTTGACTCAGGACGAGGAGGGTGAGGTCTCCAAAGACACTGTTCCTGAGAAGGCAACATCGGATGTGCCTATTACCGACAAGAGCCTCGACCAAACTTTTCAAGAAATCGATGCCGAGCTCGCGGCTGAGAGGGCCGCCGAGATGTCTTCTTAGCAGTCTTCCGAACTCCAGACCCAACCGCCTAAAGACGCCGAAGAGTCTTAGTTTGATGCTTTTTTCCTTTTTTTTCCCTGTACCTTGTACTTTTTTCGTTCTTTAAAACAATGTAAGCTTTCTGTCTGGCCGATGTGCCTTCTTTTGAATACAACTTCCTTTTTTGAACGCTTGTATGTTTGTCTTCATTGCATGATTCTCTACTTAGAATAATTTGCATGTCTTCAACATTCATCTTAGTCTGCGCAATCTTCTCGGGGTGATGTACCTTGGTCAAAAATAAAGGTTTTTATCTCAGCAAGTACATAAGTACTTCCTTCATTACAACCTTAGCTTAACTTTAACTTGTAAATTTTTCTAAAAAATTTCAACAAGTGTTTAACCATGACCTCGGTTTAACTTCAACTTGTAAATTTTTCACAAATTTCAACAAGTGTTAAACATGACCTCGGTTTAACTTCAACTTGGTTTAACTTCAACTTGGTTTAACTTCAACTTGTAAATTTTTCACAAATTTCAACAAGTGTTAAACATGACCTCGGTTTAACTTCAACTTGTAAATTTTTTCACAAATTTCAACAAGTGTTAAACATGACCTCGGTTTAACTTCAACATGTAATTTTTTTACAAATTTCAACAAGTGTTATCTCGGTTTAACTTCAACTTGTAAATTTTTTCACAAATTTCAACAAGTGTTAAACATGACTCGGTTTAACTTCAACTTGTAAATTTTTCACAAATTTCAACACATGTTAAACATGATCTCGGTTTAATTTCAACTTGTAAATTTTTCAAATTTCAACAAGTGTTAAACATGACCTCGGTTTAACTTCAACTTGTAAACTCAAGTTTCAACAAGTGTTAAACTAATTTTAGCTTGTAATTCTACCTTTCCAGGAACCATTTTCCAACTCTCTGCCCCCTAATGTGAACTTAAGTTCCACTTGGGTTCTCATTATGCATGTCAAACTATCTTATCAGTCACAAGTGTAAAAAAAATCAAGCTAAAACTTTATTTATTACTTCGGCTAATAACAAAGAACAAGAAAATCTAATGATAAAAAAATTTCAGATTGCAAGTATTCCAGGGCCTTGGCAACTCTTTGCCTTCATTATATTTAAGCCGATATGCCCCATTGCCCAATACCGAGATAATTCTATAGGGTTCCTCCCAATTCGGGCCAAGCTTGCCCTTTCTGGGATCCTTCTTGTTGTCGACGACCTTTCTCAAGACGAGGTCACCGACTTGAAACTCCCTTGGGTTGACCTTCTTATTATAAGCCCTGGCAAGCTGCTGCTGGTATGCTGCCAGCTGAATTGCAGCTCTCTCCTTCTTTCTTCTAGCAGATCCAGATCTCGCTAATAATACATCATTAGTCCCATTCTCTACTCCCTGAGTTCTGATCCCTGGGATGCCGACTTCTAGGGAATACTGCTTCTGTGCCATAAGCCATGGCAAATGGGGATTCCCCGTTGATCTTCTCGGGTCGATATGCCCAGAGTACATTGGCAATTCATCCACCCACTTTCCTTTGCTGCTTGCAGCCTCTTCTTATCCCATCCAAGAACTTTGTTGGACGCTTCTGCTTGTCCATTGCTTTGAAAAACTTGGGTCGAAAAATAATTCTTGATTTTGAATTTTGCACAGAAGCTCTTGATTAGCTTACTGTCAAATTGTGTTCCATTGTCTGCAACTATTGCCTTGGGATCCCAAACCTGGTGATGATGTTCTTCCATATGAAGTTCTTCACATCCATGTCTCGGATCTTGGCAAGTGGTTCAGCTTCTATCCACTTGGTGAAGTAATCTGTTGCTACCAGCAGGTACTTCTTTTGCCCAGTTGCTTGGGCTAGTTTTCCAACAAGATCCATGCCCCATTGGGCGAACGGCCAAGGACTGGATACTGGGTTCAGGTCTGCTGCTGGTTGGTGTATCAGTGGTGCAAACCTTTGGCACTTTTCACACTTCTTGACATAGGCTTCTGCATCTTTCTGCATGTAGGGCCACCAATACCCTTGGGTAATGGCCCTATGAGCAAGTGATCTGCCCCCAGCGTGGCTTCCACATACTCCTTCATGTATTTCGTACAAAAAATCTTCAACTTGTAAAGGATGTACACACCTCAAAAGGGGTCCAGTGAAGGATCTTCTGTAGAGATGTCCCTCTGCTGTCAGACTGAATCTTGCCGACTTCAATCTGATCTTGTGTGCCTCTTTGTGATCATCTGGCAGTTTTCCTTCTTTCAGGAATGCTACTATTGCATCCATCCAGCTTGGTCCTATGTCCACACACATTGCTTCACGCTCTGTGGTCAGTGGTTCGATGCTCGGGCCCGACAAGTAGTCAACCATTATCGTCCTTGCCTTTCCAGGTTGTATTGCACTAGCCAGGTTGGCCAGGGCATCGGCGTGACTGTTATCATCTCGGCTAAATGCTGTAGTGGAAATTCTGAAACAGGGCCACCAATCTGCCGACCTCCTTCACATAGGCCGATATCCTTTCGTCTCGGCTGCGAACTCCCTGTTGTCTGGTTGACTATAAGCTGAGAGTCACAGAAGACTATCACCTCATCTGCTTCTACTGCTGCCAGTTTCAGTCCTACAATCAGTGCTTCATACTCGCTTCATTGTTTGAGGCCTTGAACCCCAAACGAATGGATTGTTCTAGTACTGTCCATCTGGAGATACCAGTACTACTCCTGCTCCTTTGTCGGTTTGAACTCCCATCAACAAACAGTCGAAAGGAGTCGCCGATGTAAATGCTGCAGGGCCTGAGTTTTTCTCCTTCCTTTGTTCGTTGCCTTCGGCTGGGCTCCTCTTTGCTCGCTTGGACATCGTTCACCTCGGCTCAACGGAGCCCGATGTACGATGGATTCTGGCATGAACTCAGCCACGAAGTCGGCCAAAACTTGGCCTTTGATTGCTGTTCTGGGTCTGAATTCCAGGTCATACTAGCCCAAGGCCACTGCCTATCTGGCTATTCTGCCTGTTAGATCTCCCTGCTACAACAGGAACTTCAAAGGGTGTTCAGTTAGCACCACAATTTTGTGGGCTTGAAAGTAATGGTTCAACTTCTTTGAAGCCATTACTAAAGCCAGCGCCAACTTCTCTAGGGGTAAATACCTGGTTTCTGCATCAGCCAGGGTTTTGCTTACATAGTAAACAGCCCTTTGTTCCCCTTTTCTTCTCGGATTACCACTGCACTTACCGCATGTTCCGAAACTGCTAAGTACAGGAACAGCTCCTCTCCAGGTTCTGGATTTGAGAGAACTGGAGCCGTGGTTAAATACTTCTTTAAGTCGGCCAAGGCGGCTTCACACTCCTCGGTCCATAAGAAGTCTGTGGCTTTCTTCACTAAGTTGAAGAAATGTTTACACTTGTCTGAGCTTCTGCTTATGAACCTATTCAGGGCTACAGCCCTTCCAGTCAACATCTGTACATGTTCTGCCGACGTCGGGCTCTTCAACTCTACGATGGCCTTGATCTGATCTGGGCTGGCCTCAATGTCCCTTCTGGTCACTAGGTATCCCAAGAACTTACCAGATCCAACTCCAAATGCACACTTCGATGCATTGAGTCAGAGCCGATATGTTTTAAGGATATCAAAGACTGCTTTTAGGTCGGCCAGATGACCTTCAGGTTCCTTGGTCTTCACGACCATGTCATCGATGTAAACTTCCACTGCTCGGCCAATCAGGTGTCTGAACATCTTGGTTACCAATCTCTGGTAAGTTGCTCCTGCGTTTTTCAACCCAAAAGACATCACTCTGTAGCAATACAGCCTTTTTGGGGTGATAAACGTAGTCTTCTCCTCATCTGGGGGTACATGGCTATTGATGGTACCCCCTGTAGGCATCTAGGAAGCTCATCCTTCCATACCCTGAAGTGGCATCCACCAGTTGGTCAATCTTAGGTAATGGGAAACTGTCTTTGGGACAGGCCTTGTTTAGGCTGGTAAAGTCCACGCAGACCCTCCATTTACCATTCTTTTTCTTCACACCACTGTATTCGATAGCCATGTCGGGTAATGGCTCTGGCCTCCAGAAGTCTGTTACTTCCTTTTCACTGCCTCAACATGCATCAACGTCGGTCTTCTTGCCCGTTGGATTACAGGTTTGGCCGACCTGTCTACGTTAGTTTATGCAAGTGACCTCGGGGTCAATGCCTGGCATTTCGTAAGGCGTCAGGAAAACCTCAATGTTTGCTCTCAAGAAAGCCTCTCAGTTCTTTTTCCTCTTCTTCGGCTAAGCCTGAGCCGAGAAGGAAGAAGCGTTCTCATCCCCTTGCTGGACAAGGATTTTCTTCAGGGCTTCTTCACTCTTCTCGGCTGGCTTTTGCCGACGTCCTCTAGGACCTCTACGTCCCCGTCTTCGATCTCTACTGTCTCTGGTTCTCGTATGCTGCAGGTGGATTTCATTATTTCCATGGAGCAGTTCTTTGCCTGCAGCTGATCCCCTTGACCTCCTCTATCCCATGCTCTGTTGAACCGCAATAGCTGATGCAATGTTGAGGGAACAGCCCCCATTGCATGCAACCATGGCCTCTCCAAGATAACATTGTAAGGGAAGGGTGTTGATTATGGTGAATTCTGTCTTTATCTTCTTGGTGCCAGCCTGCACTTCCAAGCTTGCTGCTCAGTGGCCATGTCGGCGTTCCATTGAACCCGACCATTGGGCCATTGGATTGCTCCATATCGTCTGGGTGAAGGCAAGCTCCTTGTAACATCTGACATACATGATGTCACAAGAGCTGCCTTGGTCAATTAGGATGCGCTTCACTTGGCACTCCCCAACCTGGAGGGATACTACCAAGGCATCGTTGTGCGGATGTTGTACCATCTCCAGGTCGCTTCAGTAAAGGACACTACTGGTCCCTGGCACTCCTCAGCCTGAGGTCTTTTCTGCCGGACCTGGTACACATGCTGCAAGTGCTTTACCTTCTGGCTCTCCCCTCGTATTTCGTTTTCGTTGACCTTCGAGTGAATTACATTAATCACCCGAGGTCCGTCTGCCTGCGGTTGCTGTGCTGGGGGATGTGGAGCTGTTGGTGCCTGAGGCAGTCTTGCCTGCTCTTTCCTTGTCCTGGTCTCATCTACAAGGTCCCTCAAATGGCCTTGCCTTACCAGGTCTTCTAGGTGTGACTTCAGGGCTCTGCAACCCTGAGTCAGATGCCATCTTCATTATGGTAAGCACAATGCTTTCCAAGGCTTCTTCCATAAACTCTCCTGGTGCCTTGCTGGTGCTCTAAATAGGTTGGGTTCGGATTTTATCCAGGACTTTGTGAATTGGGATTCGGAATACAGTTGTGACTGCTTGTGCGGTTCTCAGTCCTATCTCTTGTTTGTTGGATCCGTTGTTACCTCGGCCTCGCTTCGGCGAGCCGTTTCCTTTCTCTTGCTTTGTCGCCTTAATCCCTGGCGTGTCTTCCTCGGCTCTGGCATATTTCTCAATTCTGGCCATGAGCTCCTCCATGCTTTTTGGCAATGTCTTTGCCAATGACTTTCGTAGTGCACAATCATCTTTTAAGCCGTTTTTGAAAGACACGACCGCCACCTCTTGGTTGCACTTAAGTATTCGGTTGAACACCTCATAATACCTTTTTGCGTAGGCCCTAAGGCCTTCATCCTCATTGATTCTCAGAGTTATCAGGGCGTCTACCCTTAGTGGTTGTAGTTTGTTTGTCACGAACCTGGCCACAAACATCTCGGCCAGGCCTTCCCAGGTCTTCACACTTCCTTTTGGCAATTTGTGAAACCAATCCGATGCAATTTCCTCGAAAGATGAGGGGAACACCTTGCAGAGAAACGGCTCGTTCCCAGTGTACATGCCATCGAGTTTAGGTATAAACCGACGTGAAAGTTGGGGTCCGACTTACCATCGTATATCTGGAATCTCGGCATACTGAATCTTTTCGGGCCTCAAATTTGTCCAACTCCACCGAGAATGTGGTGTTCTCGGCTTTACAGGGGAAGTTACCTCGGCATTTTGTTGCTTCCTCTTGAGGTAATCTCTTAAGTCCTCTTTGGTCCACCGAGGAGCTCGGCTATCTCCTGATTTTAGTCTTTTTGGTGCACTACTCTCAGCTTTGTTGTAAGCTATTTTCGACCTTTCTTCATTGGTTGCATCGAAGCACAACTTCTGCCTTTGAACATGCTGATGTTCTTTGGGGTCTGCTTCCTTGGTGCGTGTGTGTCTTTCGAGATTCTTCCCTTCTCGACTCTTCTCGCCCGACCTCCCTTAAAGGCCGGTGAGAATGTTTTTCGCTCTTGGTGTGCTGGGGGGCTACTGGGATTGTTTTCTGCCCTCCTTTCTTGGTATTGGCCGCTGGAATCAGCGTGTCCTGTAGTGGGAACAGTGGCTGCATGATGTTGTTTTGCATCATAAAATTGACGACCGATTGCAGGTCTTTCAATTTGTTCGCCATTCCCTTCATCTATAGCGATCCCGGTTTTCCCTCTCTTTATTTATTGTATTTCGGACTTGGTTCCGTGAGTGTGTAGTTGTCGTATTCCCTTTTCCCTCATTTTCTCTTTGTATTTGAGTCTTGGGTTGTGTTGGGCAAGATTGGAACAGGTTGGTTGTGTTTTGAAACCAAAAGTTGATGCCCAGATTTTGGCCCTCATGCTCGAGCGGGGCTTTTGACGCTCGAGCAGGCCCTTTGTTGTTGCTTCTCTGCTCTAGCGGCGTTTTATCTCTCAGTATTTTGTTCTGCAGGTCATTGGATGCTCGAGCGTCCACTCTCACGCTTTAGCGGGGACCATCGACTGCAAAACTTCTGGAAGTGTGCATCCGGCACTCGAGCGGCGCTTTTGACACTCGAGCGTGAGTCTGTGTCTGACACTCGAACGGGGAATCCCACGCTCGAGCAGACCTGTTTGTATATTAGTCCGAATTTTGACTTTTTGGATCACTTTTTCGGTACCTTCTCTCTCTCTAACTTTTCAAAACCTCCATTAGAGAGCTCCTCACTTTAAACTTCAACTTCTCTCTAGGGTTTGATTTAATTTGAGTGATCTTCTACCTTAGTGTCTTTGTAAAAGTGTAGAGCTTGCTTGGGCTACATTTCCATCCGAAAATCTTGGGTTTTGGAGCATTTCGAAATTCTTCATCTTCTTCATTTGGTCTCATCTTTGAGGTAGGGATAACTACTCACTTTATATCTTTGACATAACCTTTTGGTCATTTTGATTTAATGTTAAAGTTGGGTAATTTGGGTGTTAGGGTTTCAAAATGTATAAAGAGGGGTTTTATTCTTTTGGGCCAATACATTGTATTTTGGGTCTTAAATGGGGTCATTGTTGTTTATTGTTGGTATTTGAGCCTTTGGGTCAATGTTGAGAAAAAAGGGAGAAAAGCCCTAATTTTATGTTATGAATTAATTTGTATAATTAATTTGGAATGTTATGGAAATATGAAATGAGTTGGAAATAATGAAATTGGCTCATATGAGGTAGAATGGTGGTGTTGGATTTATTAATCACCCAGCTTGGAAAGTTGATAATTTATCTGTTGGATATAATATTATCTGTTTAGAAATAATTGCTTTGGGCTATCGATGGAGGATAGTCTTGATTGTTGTAGACACTGCATGATGATTAGGTGAATTAAAACTAATTGGTTGAATATGTCATTGATATGACAGTTGGAATAATACATCGAATTTGTGTATTGATTGATCGTGTATATGATATTGCTTATATACATTGTGTTTTTGTGAGAGGAGATAGGGTTGTACTGACTCCACGTTTAGGAGGAGATAGGGAATGGCTCCTAAACCGGAATTATTTGGAAGGAAATAGGGGATGGACTCCATTGATATGGCGAATCTGTGTATCATTTGTGAAGTATGAAAGTGTTTTTATTATGAGTTGTTATGTCATGTGAATGTGAAATATGTAAGTGTTTGTTATGAATTTTAATTCATTTGAATTATTGATATTGGAAAGGTTTTTAACATGAGCCGTAGTCTCATGGGAATTGTTTGGCCAGGTTCTGAGCCATGTTTAAAATCAAAATTGTTAAGTAAAGGAAATGGAATGAAGCATGGACATATGTGTCATGGAACTGAATGTGTTATGAGTTGATTTATATGAGTTAAACATTTATCAAATGTTAATATTTTAGTTATTGCTCATATTATGTTTAGCATATCTCTACTGGGCGTTGGCTTACCTTATATGGGACATTATTTTCAAGTTTAGGTGATATGCTGCCTCTAAGGACGTAGTTTGGGAGGCTTGAGGCTGATAACTCTTTTTGTTGTTCTCTTTCGTATATTACATGTATATCAAGCCATGGGCTTATTTTGCGTAAAGAGTTAGAACTCTACTTTTGTTGAACCCAAGTGTTGACTTGGAAAGTTGTAAGCCTATAGGACATTTACTTTTGTTGTCAACATGTAATATCTTTTGTAAGAATACTCTGATGAATGGCATTATGTTTTCTCTCTTAAATTTATGAATGAAATGAATGCATGATTTATGGGTTTATTTTGAGGGCGTTACATCATCTCTTCGTTCCTCCGTAGGCATCTATCTTTCCATACTTGGAGGTTATCCTTGTTATAGTACTCGTTTTGGGTCTGATTTCTTCGGTGCGTCGCCCTTTTGGCCGACGTCCTTTCCTCCGTGATTCTTATCACGAGTCTTTTCGTTGCAGTTGTCTCCCTTGACGTCTAGGTCAATAGGTCTTCCACTCCCAGTAGGGGTGTCGTCCCCAACATTCTCTTTCTGTCCATCGTTGGCCATCTATTCTCCTTTCTTTCCCACAGACGGCGCCAAATTGTGTCAGTGAATTTCTGACCACACTGCTAACTCAGTATTCAACTGGAGAGCACTGGCAGAATAGATGGCGCCTGAATAACCTGTAACAGAAAGAAGAGATTCCGGTGGTGGTTCGTCCACCCCGGGGACACTCCGACGATCAAGTTAGTTAAATATCTCCCAAAGATAACTAAAGTGCTTAACTCACTATTCAGAATATAAATTGCGTATCTTAGACCCATGGTGGTGCCTCTCTTTATAGCCAACACAAACCTAGTCTCAATAGAAGCCTAGCTTTAATAGACTTTAGCTCAGTGCTTATCTTGGACTCTCCAACAGATAAAGATAAACTCCCTAAGAGTTTTATCCTTATCCAGGCTGAGGTCTTTCCTCATTCAAGGACTCTTGTCCCTATCCGCTTATTCCGGACTCCGATATCTTCGAAGATAACCTTGGCCCATCCGAGGTAACCTCAACGTCACGACCAGGACACATGGTACCCCAGCTGACACGTCGGCGTCACCTTGGCCACGTGTTGGTACTCAGAAAATATATCCCCACACTTCTAAATATATACCATCTAAAAAAAATGCACTTTTAAATATATTAATTATGATACAAGTGAAATTTAACAAAAAAATTACATGCATATGAATTTGATAACTAGTAACTCATTTAAAAATTTTAGTCGCTAGATAGGCAAAAACAACTTATTATTTATATTTTAAATAAAAAATTGTTTAAAACATATTCTACTGTATTAAGTGGATGGCAATTTATATAAACATGATAGACAAATTGAGAAAAAGGGTATTAGCACCAACCGAGGTCGGTTTGGTGGGACTGTGACCTGTGGTGGGTTAGGGCGTGGTTGGGCGGGCCTAAAAAATGGAAAGTTGTCAAAACAAATTTTCCCACTTTCCAAACACGTCAGTCAAAACACCCTAGTGGAGGGCGGTGCCAAGACAGCCGACTTCCTTTCTTCTCTTTATAATCCTTTTTTCTTACTCAATTTTTTTACTCTTACATACAATTAATCATAATCACATTAGGAGTTGTTTAGGGTGTCTTAAATAAGTGTATTTTTATCTTTTTAGGCATCGTTTGGGAACAGGCTAATTTAGTAACTTTTTGGTTATTTGGCTAAAAAGGTAGGTAAAAAAAACTTATATATTTGGGATGACTTTTGGCTAATTACGAAAAGATGTGTAAAAAGTAGAGAAAAAGAGAATCTTTGACTTTTTGAGTTATTATATGGCTTTTTGGCTAAAAAGATAACTTTTTAGCTTTTTAGCTAAAAAGGTAAGTCCCCAAACGGGGCTTACTAAAAAATGGAGGTTGAAAATATGAATGTTTGAGTTAACTTTTTGACTTTTTATGGAAAAATGTGTAATAAAAAATTGTAGAAATTGATTTGTAGGGAAAAATTCGACTTGGGAGTTGTACAGCCGTAATTGTTGACTTTTGGTGAATAGTGTTAACTTTTTGACTTTTTGAGTAACTTTTTGACTTTTTGACTATATGTCAAACTTGGCCTAAACATATATAAAATTTACTTATTTGTATTTAAATATGTTAAACTTGATAAAAAGTAGAATTATATATTGAAATTTTCTTCTTCTTTTTTTTGTCTGTCTGCTTGTTTTATTTACTTTTAAAGTATATTGTATGACCCAAAATTTGTTGTGAACTAATTTTGATTTATATCGGACACAGATTCGCTTGTAACTCATGAAAATAAAATTATTTTAATTTTTTTCTATTTAAATACATTTTCTCTTTTTTCTTTTACTGAAAAAAAAAATTTATTATTTCAACTTTTTGTAACATATCACTTATAATTTGACAGTGAACTTTTTGGATCTTTCTTCTCAAAATTTTGACACCCTACACCCGTATCTTTTACTAGACTTGTTGTTTCGTTTGGACTTTTTTTAGTTGGTTTTTTTGAATGGAGACTTTTTCAGCTTAGGACTAATTTGAATTGATTTTTTTTAGTTTTTTAATTTTTATGAGAGAAAAAATAAATAATTATGATTTAAATTTGACATTTTGACTTGTTAACTTATTTAGTCTATTTTATTTTTTAAAATATTTTTTAGTCCCTATTATAATTGTCAAACAAAGTCAGAATTTTTCAATTTTTAGTTCATTCTTAATTTGACATTTAAGTTAGTGCTCAAACACTATTCAATTTGTAAGTTTCATTTAAAACTTCAAATGCAGAATTGTTATATATTATCATAACAATAATTTTTTATCTTATCAATTTAGAAATTAATGAAGAAAAATATTTCAATTGGCTCAACTGATAAGCTGACTTATTTTATTTATTTATTTATATATTTAATGAAGTAAACTTTATTTATTTTTTTATTTACTTTTAGAACCATTTAAACTAATGTTAGATTTTTTTTCATTATATATTTATAAAAAAAAAAAAGCACAACAAATCTAAAAATAAACAAATTTATAAACTGCAACCAAACGAATGGCTCATGCAGAGAAGAAACGTTTATCTTAAAAATTTGAATTATAATTTTTAAAGTGCAAGTGGGTTATAGGTGCCAAATATGTGGGTTTGGAGGAATCAAAACCGGTTACTATGTATTTAAAATAGTTCAATCTAAATCCAACCATTTAATAAAAAGATTTAAGTGAATTAAATTGAATTTGATATAGACTGAATAAATGAACTTGATTAACCCTTTAATTTTATTAAAATTTATTTTTTCTAATAGATGATGGTTGTTGGGAAATAGTGGTAGGGGTGGCAATAGTTGTGAAGTTATGGTGGTGCCAAAGGCAGTAGTAGTTGTGGTGATAATAATAAAATAGTAATAGTAATGAAGGGTTGGTGGTGATTATGTTGGTGATGGTGATTACTCGTTTTGAACGGATATTAATGTCCGATAAATTTAAATTTAATCATAATAAATTTTATAAAATAAATCATTTATTTAATATAAATAAATTTTAAATAAATATAATCAAACAAATTGTGGATTTTCAGACTTTAAAGTGGAGGATGATGATCCATGTAAAAGTGAAATTTGGTGACAAAACAAACAAGGAGACAGAGTGAGTGAGCAGTGGACAGTTTTGTTTTTTAGTATATTTTTTGCCAGCTCTAAAATGTAAGTAATAAGTACTGTTTTAGAATTCAAAAAAGCATATGATTGAATGAATGAATAAGTGAAGTCGAAAATGAATGAAATAAAATAACGTGTGTGTCGTGTGGGTGTGGGGGTGGGTGTAAATAGATCAATAGATAGATGAAGTCGGTCAAGTAAATAAATAAAGAGCATAATATAATAATGGGTAAATTATAAATATATTTCTTAATATTTATTTAAAGTTCGAATGATTTTTATAATTTGAAAAATTATAAATATTTTTTGGTCAAAATTTTTTATTTAACAGAATTAATTAAAAAATAAAATTCATAACTACAATGATAAAATATTCTAAATTATTAATTAAAATAAATTTTTAATATCATTAAAAATTAGGGTAAATTACCAATAGGTCCTACTTTTAAGACTTATTACCCACTAAGTCCTATTGATAAATTTATTAAGTGATAAAGATAAATTTATCAGTCTTTTATTTTTATGAATAATTTTATAGTGATAAATTTATCAGTCTCTTTGTTTTATGAATAAATTTATAGTGATAAATTTATCAATCTCTTATTTTTATAGTGTTAAATTTATTAATTAGGACCTGTAAGTAAATAAGTCTAGTTAATAGGACTGATTGGTAAGTACCCCTAAAAATTATTAATTAATTTTATAATTTATTAATAAAATAGATCATTTGTTATGAAATTAAAATTTTCAAAAATAAGACCTAATTTTCAAAACTAAATAAGATAAATTATATTTTAATTAAATATGTAGAGATATATTTGTAATTTACCCAATAATAACAGATTTGGGCTGGGGGTGGGCTAAACTACGCCCGTTGGTTGCTTGGTGCCCGTGTTCCCTCGGCATCACAATAAATTGTTAAAAAGGTCATGTTTGGTAAGGTTTAAAAAGTTTAATTTTTTTTTTAATTTACAAAAAAATATTATATATTATTTTGATAAAAAAACTAAAAATAAAAAACATTGTTAATAGTGCATCCTTGTTTTTTAAATTTATTAAAAAACTTATTTTAAAAATAAATGAATGAAGCGACGAGCGAAAGGTGGTGCTTGAAGATGATTATTGTCTGGCTAAGATGGTAGCTTGAAGTGATTGGCGATGGTTTGAGATGGTAGACAATTTTTGGAGGAGGTCATTGATAGTGTGTGAAGGTAGGAGTGACCGGTAGTGGTGATGAGTGGTGGATGATAGTAGAAAGGGGCTGAACAAGTTTTTATTTAAAATTTTTATAAATATAAATAAAAAACTATAAATATAAACATAAATGTTATCAAGTTAGATTTAACTGTTTTGGAAGCAGTATTTCATACTTACTACTAATTGGTGGCTTATCAGACTTTTATGGCTCAGTTTAAGAAAAAAAAAACAGAAAAATTAATTTCACTTTTGTTCTCTTAATTATGTTCATTATTGTATTTAATGCTTAAACTAGTACTTAGATTCTAATTTTAATTAAAGACAGTTCGCCAAATCAGCAATTGTGAAAAACTAATCTAGTAAGCAAAAATGTAATTTTTACAAATTGAACAACTTAAATCATACCACTAAACAGTTATATTCTTACTCACACACACCTTAGAACCCTACACTCATCTTCTTCTTCTCCACACCACTCATTTAAAAATAGTGAACAAAAAGTTGAATGTTTGGCTATATCGTTGTTTAAATTTTGACATAACTCTTTTATCAATCAAATAAAGTTTTAATGGAAGTCCAAGTACAATGATAGGAAGTACAACAGTACTTGTAAATTAAAAATGAATGTTGAGGCTATAAACATTCACTCTTCTCAATTAAAACAATTTTACAAAAAAACAAAAGGCTTCAAATCTTTTATAGAACTCTAGTTTTGAATGAAGAAAAAGGAGATGTTGCTTTTAAAGAAAAAAAATGGTGTAATTTTCAATAAAGAAGACATTGAAAGGACGAAAACCAAACTTTGTCTTGTTTTTTCATAAAATTCAAACAAATCACAATCCAACCCTTACAAGTAGATCCTAGTAGTGTTTTTATGAGCCTAGTAGTGTACACATATTACAAACAAATTACTTGAGTGGTCTTTGGGGCATATGTGATGCTAAAGATTTAATTTAAAAATATGATTAATTTATATAATGGATTCATAATTATTGGTGTTTTAAGAGACACAATGAGAACCATTCACAAGTACTAAAATTCTAGCAGTTGAGATACACCCCTTCATCCAAGAAACCCATTTAGAACCAAACCCAAAATTTGATGGCATGGAAAACAAAAATTCCCAATTGCTGGAGTCATGTGCTTTCTCAAAATTAAGTTTGAACAACAACCCCTTCTTCTTGGCTTTCTTCCACGGTCCACCCATCCACAATTTCATTTGCAATCAAAACCCCATCCAATATATTCCTTCCACCCAAAAAAGTTGATTGAGTTTCACTAATTACTTCTGGCATAACTGGTTTGAGTCTACTTGCAAGAACCTTAGAAAGAATCTTGTACATTAACCCAATCAAGCTTATTGGTCTATAGTAATTTAAAGTGACTATATTGACCTTCTTAGGAATTAGTGTGATAAAAGAGCTATTCATCCCATTAGCCAAACTACCCAAACTGTAGAACTCCTTCATGAAAAGAATCACCTCTTCTTTAAGCACCTTTCAATTCTTTTGAAAGCACATTAAGTTAAAACCATCTGGACTTGGGGCTTTGTTCCCATTGCACTCTTTTACTTTTGCCCATATCTCCTCCTCCGAGAACTCAGCTTCCAACTACTGAAAACAGTCACTACAGGTGACACTCTTGAAATCACCAAGTAATACAGGTCTGTTCCTCTAATATTATGTAAAGTGCTTTTTAAAGTTTGCCCAGACCTCTTGCTTCACTTGCTCTGGATCCTCAACCACCATCTCTTGTCCCTTTTTAAGTTCCACTCCAATCTTGACTTTTGCAACTATGACCATTCTAACATTCTACTGAGCCTTTACATTTCACTTCTTATCTCTCCTTTTAACTTCAACTTTGTTTCCACCAAGGGTCTATCTTCAACCAATAGATCCAAAGAATGCAGCTGACTCTCAGCTTTTTTAAGTTTTTCTGAAATATTTTCAAACACCTTTTTGCTCCATTGCTTTAGTGCTAACTTCAATGCATGAAGTTTCCTTTGCAATATTAAACCAGCTCTGCCATTTATTTGTGTCTCTTTCCAAACTTTCTCCAAGAAGGAAGCAAAACTAGGGTGCAATAACCAAGCATTTATGAACTTAAAAGGTTTGGGTCCCCAGTCCCTTTTATCCTCCAATAATATTAGAGGACAATGATCAGAAATGTTTCTAAGTAAACCCCAAAGTTTGAGCTTGAATCTTTTAATCCACTCAGAACTAAGTAGAAATCTAATCAATTTTACTCCATTTATTTCCATCAAATGCATTACACCAGGTGAATTTCCTACCCAGCATTTGTAACCCAGTCAGCTCACACCTATCTATGAAGTCATTGAAGTCTTTCATACACCTTTCCCTTTTTGAA
This sequence comes from Camellia japonica, assembly GCA_030407325.1. Taxonomy (NCBI): domain Eukaryota; kingdom Viridiplantae; phylum Streptophyta; class Magnoliopsida; order Ericales; family Theaceae; genus Camellia; species Camellia japonica. Next base: position 150,088,355 of record JAPPVO010000029.1, read on the forward strand.
CATCCTACTCTTTCACCCACATTTCTAATTTCATTAAAATCTCCACCTGCACACCAAGGCTTATGGAATATTGCTTTCAAGTTCAATAGAATCTCTGTGGTGGCCGAATAAATGAGATTGAGGGAAACTCATAAGCTGGCCAATTGTAGAAAAGGCCGTGCATAAATTGGCCAGTAAACGGCCCATCGGCCCATGTGTGAACCAGTTAATGGAAAGGATGGCCGAATACAAGTCGGCCCATGACGGATCCATCAGAGAAGGGCCATAGCTGAGTAAAACCAAGTTAGAGGGCCGTTAGAGCCGTATATCCCATGGGCTGTATAGAGGCCCAAGGATGAGGTAGAGACCCAGAAGCAAGAAGTGGGCCCCTGGAGGACTCATGGGAAACATTATAAAGAATGAGCCATAATCAAAAATAAAAAGAATAATAACTTGTGACAAAAAAAAAAAAAAGATCAGAAGAGACACCATCAAGCTCATAGAAAAGCAAGGATCAAGAAGGTTTGTTTGGACTAGAGTATTTCTAAATCTATTTCATCACAATCTCCCATAATTGACCTCTTCTCACAGTATCATTGGGAGCATACACATTAATAACAACACAACCAAAGGAGTTGAAAATAGTACCTGAAAGGAGAATGAAACTTCTATTACTGCAACAATCAGAGAGCTGAAACATATCAGGGTCCCAAATGCAAAGCAACCCCCCAAACCTTCCCTCAGCATCAACAACCATGAACTCCATTTTGTCTCTAAGCCACAATCTTTTTGCATCCACACTGGAAATGCTTGCTTTTTTTGTTTCTTAAAATAAAGCCAAATCAATTTTTCTATTTAACAAGAGCTTTCTTGTTTTTCTCATCTTCTCAAGCCTTTCGATCCCTCTGATATTCCAACTTAACCACTTCATATCAACAAACTTATGCTCTTCAATATCACCCTGGAGGAACTGATTATGCTGCCCCATCAACCCTATCTCCAATCCTTTCTTTATTTAACTCCTTGAAGCACTTCCTCATCTTGACCCTTGCAATCAATCCCCAAACTTTTTCCCAAAAGGAGTGTTAATTTCCATAAGAGCGTGGTTTGTGGGATTGAAATTTCTAAAATTTTACTCAAGGATTTTGTTACTTTGCTTAATTGTAAATCCCAGAGTCTACCACTGAAATTCCTTGGTCTACCATTAGGTGCTTCTCCAAGTAGAAAAAAGTCTTGGAAACCTGTTATTGATAAGATCAAACTCAGGCTTGTTGGGTGGAAAATGAGGCTCTTCTCCTTTGTTGGCAGATTGACTCTAATCAAATCTGTGTTGTCTAGTTTGCCTGTGTATTATCTATCACTCTTCAGGATGCTAGAAGGAGTTGCTAAGGAAATTGATAGAGTACAAGCATCCTTCTTGTGGGGAGGCACAAAGTTGAAGAGAAAGATTCATCTTGTGCAATGGGATGAGGTGACCAAGAGCATAAATCAAGGAGGGTTGGGAATTAGGAGAATCAAAGAGGTTAATGCTTGCCTATTAATGAAGTTGGGGAGGAGATTTGCCAATGAAGAGGAGGCACTGTGGAAAATGTGGTATGCAATAAATATAAAATTGAAGATAGAGCATGGCTTCCAAATCAGACTATTGGCATAAGATGGTTTAAGTTATGGTGTGACATCCTAGCAGTGGCAGAGCAAAGAAACAATCTTCTACAATTTTTGGTTAATAATCTTCAAATTAAAGTGGGTAATGGAAGTAGAGTGAGATTTTGGCATGATAAATGGTGTGGTGTCATTTGTTTAAAAGAAGTTTTTCTTACACTTTATTCACTCTCCACTGTTAAGAATGGTTCTCTCAGGTTTTTTGTTGATAAAAAAGGAAGCTCTGGGATGTGAGATCTCAGTTTAAGACGACCTTTGCTACAGTGGGAGGGTAAGGAGTTATCTAGGATCATTGAAGTGTTAAGAGCAACCCCTGCATTATGTTTGGGTGTAAAAGATAAACCAAGGTGGTTAGCATGCCAAACATGTCAGTCCTTTGTTGCATCTCTCTATATTCATTGTGAATTGGGTTTTGGTGAATGTGTGAGTTCTAGTAGACTGGTGTGGATTAATTATCTGCCACCCAAAGTTCAATTCTTTGGGTGGCTAGCTTGGAAACATAAAGTCAAAACTTCTGTTTTCCTTCAAAAGATTAGAGTTCTTGGTGAGAATGCTTCCACTATGTGTGTTTTTTGTCAATCAGAGGCAGAGTCAACCAGTGGTGGAGAATGTTATGGGTTGTGCTTGGTTCCGTCAAGTGTTTATTGCATTGGTGGGCTGGAAACAGCCTCATGAAAGCTGAAAGGAGGATATGAAAAGCAATTCCTTTGGTTGCTCTTTGGTTCATCTAGAAGCATCGGAATGATTGCTTGTTTAATAATGTTCAACCAGATTGGAGGAGTTGCATGAGGCAATTATTATCAGATTAGCTATTTGGCTGAAAGCTTCATCTAAGGATTGTTAGTTTACTATTAATGATTTTCTCTATAACATCTTGCAGATTAGATATTGTTTAGGTGGTAAGGTGTAATCTGTGTTTGCCTTTGGGTTGTACTAAGGTATTTTGAGTTAGAACCTCTCTTCTTGTAGCGGTGACTTTGGGGATGCACATGATTAGTCTTACTTTGAGTACCAACATAGTTGGGATGCTTAGTTTTGACAATGATGCAATTGTATCCTTTGCTAGTTTGTATCTTCTCATTATTTATATAATTTCTCTGTTTGTTTGTTGCTAAAAAAAAAAAGACACAATGAGAAAGTAACATATGGTGGTTGGTGTAGAGTAACACTTATAATGGTACAGTGAAATATTATATAAACTAACAAAAGTTATAATTTTTTTAGTAACTAATGTATTATGCAATAATAAATTTTTGTTTTAAAAAACAAGACGATTTTAATATACTACCAGATCAATAATTTAAATAAAAAAAAATTATAAAATTTTGTCCATTTAGGCTAAAGACAACTTGTCCCTCCAAAAGTAGTTTCACAATACTTTGGTGCTGTTTAGTTTAGCTTATAGGGATGCTTATAAGTTTTTTATTTTTTTATTTTTATTTTTAATATCTATGAAAGAATATTTAATATAGCTTAAATAGGGTGAAAAAGTTTTCATGTTAAATTTGCAAGGAAAAAAAAAAAAGATGTATAAAAAAATAAAATGATTTCCCTCTCCTTTTTTATTGAATTAAAAAAAAGTAAAAAAATATATATATTGTTTTTCAAAAAATAATATTTTATTTATTTAGCTATAAAAAAAAAGAGTATATATAAATAATTATATTTTCTTTTCATTTTAATGCACCAATCTAAAATCTAAACATAGCATTGGCATGGAAGTCGCCATTCTTTGGTGGAAGATTGAAACTACAACCATAAGTGTTGTGAATCAATCGATACATTAGATATTAAATTTATGAAGAGAAGAAAAAGTGAAAGAAATATAAATTAAAAATTAACTTCTAGCTCATTTATTTTTTCTTATTTTTTTCTTCACAAATTCTTTAATGAATTTCAAATTTAAACAAACTTAAAAGTTACATAAAAATGGCCTGAAAAGCAAAATAGTCTCCACAGCTAATCCTTGTTCTCTTATTTAGATCTCCAAATTCACCTACAATTATGTGTTAAGAGAGTTGAACACTATATAATTAAGTGTAATAAATCAAAAGTTGACACCTAATATAATTATGTGGTGAATTGTAAAAGCATTTTTAAGGATCTGAAACATTTTCCTTTTCGAATTACGAGAAGCAAATGTTAGGACTCTCGTTGGTACCGACACAAAATCCTCAGAGTGATACTTGAGGCTTCTAAAACATTATTCCTAAATATATTTATATTGGCATGGTAGTAGGGTTGGATCTTGGTTGGTTCTAAGTAAATTAACAATTGATATATAATATAACAACTACCTCATTGAAAATAAATTTAAGACTTACATTTTAAGACTCTTAAATAATTTTCACTTCCACATATATATATATATATTATAATACACACACGCACATACTATATGTTTTGTAAAAAGCAAAACAATTTCAAGAAACATAAATCATAAGTTCAACTTTTATGAAATGCTTCACACACTTAACGTTGTATTTGAATTATAAATTTGAGTAAGATAGGGATTTGGAAACCTAATGAAAAAAATTGTGTGAAATATAACTATATTTTATCTGTATTTTTTTTCTTCAAATTTTTATCTAAATTCATGAATTAAATATAGTCTAAATTGTCTACCCTATAATAATCTAGTATGTGTAGAACCCGAGTTTATCCAAGAGAATAGTATTAGCAAACCCCAAATAATAAAAAAAAATAGTAAATTACAAATACACTCTTTGAGATTTGCTTAAAATATAGATTACTTTTTGTGGTTTGAAAAATTACAAATACCCCCTTATTAGAATTTTTTATTTAACAGAATTAACTAAAAAAATGAAATTCATATTCCTCTCCTATACAATAATAAAATTACCTAGATTATTAATTGAAACATATTTTTAATATCATTAAAAATTACTAATTGACTTGATGATTTATTAATAAAAGAGTAATTTGTTATGAAATTAGAAACATCAGGGGGTGAAATATAATTTTCAAAATCATAACGAACAATTCGTATTTTAATCAAATTTCAGGGATGCATTTGTAATTTATCTTAAAAAAAATTATATCAAAACTTGTCAAAAAGGCCAAAAACATTCTTTAAAATATTACATTCTTTTTGGGTGGATAAAAAAATATTACATTCACATTGAAAAGGATTGAACATATCATATTCAAGTGGGTGACATGAACAAATCAAAATTAATACTAGGTCGTGGAATCTATTAAATGATCCAATGTACCTATCTTGCGTCTGGCTCTCCATGTAATTTTGTTGGCATGAATTGACGTGGCAAAACTGCAGTCCTAGCTAAGTACTGAAGCAAGAAGTTTGGAGAAATTATTTGCTAGTTTTGAAGCAAATTTGTGACATTTGTTCTATTATATATTTTTTTAAAAAAAATCAGCATAAAAATAATAGAACTTATTAGAAATTTGTCCAATTATTAACTTAAGGGTTCCGAAGGTTAACACAGTTAAAAAATTTTTTAAAAAAAAAAGAAGGTAAAAATAAAGCTGTAGCACCACATGTTGAGACCCAAAAGAACTATATAATTTTAATTGCCAAAAACCTGTTCTTGTGTTGTCTCTCTCTTACTTTTTCTTGTGTCCATTTTTGAGGCCCCTGGTAAGATTTCAGTCCATTAAAGATAGAGAAAGATGCATGAATATTGCATGTATATATATAATCATATCCATACATCTGTAGCAATCATTTTGTGGGTGCATGGTGTGGTGGGTGAGGATGTTTATCTAGTGAGTAATGACTTAGATTTGGATTCTAAATGTTAGTGATGGTCATCTGATAATGCATCAATAATATTGCAGATATAAAATTTGTGTGAAAACAAAACTCAATGAGTAATTAAGATTTACCTAGTACACCACTACCACTAAAAAGATTTAATAAAATAAATAAGTTGGTCGAATTAATTTGTTCAATTTGCACCCAATTAAACCCAAACCTGTTTTAGATAGGTGCGGTTTGACAAACCAATTCGAATAAAAATCATATAGTCCAACAACTAGTACCTACAAAATAAACACCATAACCCCTCTCTATACAATTTCATAATGGAAGAGAAATAAACAATACTATAAACACTATCACACTCCTTTTTATAAAAAAGAGTAGTTAAGTTTCATGAAAATTTTGTACCATTCGATTATACATATAATAAAATATTATAAACTAATCAAAGGGTGAAGAATCTTTATAAAGTTTTTCATGATATTTCTTTCATGACATTTAATATTACTTTTATAAACCTTACACTAAAAATAGTTCTACACAACCACTAGACGAAAGGCCTTGGTTGTCACTTCTACTTTAAATTAGTGCATTAATTACACATCAACGGTATTTAAAATTTAGTGTCTAAATTTAATCACTAATCCAACATTATTGGGTTTTTTTTTTTACTTTTTAATTTTTATATATTTTAAAATCAACCAAAACAAGATTTTGGATCACATAAAATTGAGAGACTCTGGTCAACGGAACAAAGGAAACAAAATAATAGAGGTAGAGGAGTGTACCCATCTTACAAATGTCCCAATTGCACATTTTGACTCAAATTGTTCAATTGCATTTTTGGGACCACATCTCATCTCATAGCCATCAGACCATCACCTACCCAAGAAGCCAGAATTGATTACCCCCTTTCCTTTCACATTATACTCGTTTTTAATAAAGTCCACAACCTTGAGTAATTATTGAGTAGTTACATATTATTTATATGATGTTTAAAATTAATCATGTAGTAAAAAAAATTTACAGGTGAATGTATTGACTCATCTTTATTAAGTAATGAAAATATATATATATATATATATATAATTTACTTAATGTGTATTGTGATTTCTTAGTAATAAAGAATACATATCATGTAAATAATGTTACATAAGAATTAGAGATTATCTAGCCATATGAAGAGTAATAAATTTTGAATCCATTTGGGAATTCTCTTATTAATTCTTAACTAGGTTCTATTATAAGATTGTAAAATATGGGTATGGGATTGGGTTTTAGGTCTAGAGTCATGTTGATTTATTGAAAATCAATTTGTCTAACTATTGAGGATATGTTTAGATTTTTAACTTATTTATAAAAGATTAAAAAAGAAAAAAAAAAATGGACATAGGATTACTTGTACATACTCAATTTTTATGAATATGTAACTGTGGAAGGTAGAATTCTTCTTTACAGAATAAGCGAGATAATATGTCCCTTCCTTTTACTCTGTCAAGAGAAACCAAAGTGTCAATGATCACCTCCGATTAGGATTGGTTAGGAGGACCCTCTGATGATCAAGTCATAACACTATTCGGTAATATGAATTTGTATTTTTAAAAGAGGATTCTTAGATTACCTCAGTTATACTTTCTTTGCATCACTTGCTTTGCCTTTTATAGCATTTCTGACTTAAATCCCATCCGTCGGATCAATGTTTGATCCAAGGGTTTTGCCCACTTCTGGGTTTGGTTAGCAAGTAGCTGGCTTGCTTTTATCTTTGATTGTTGGATCGTCCTTTTTTGGACGACTTAGATTGTGTCAAATATTAGTGGCCAACTTATCAAATGCCTTGTTCATCTGATCAAGCTGATCGGACGGTTGTGTCATCTAGTAGGCCTATCCTATGTCTTTGTATTTGTTGCTTGATGTCTCCACCATTGGATGAGGATGAATCCAACAATCTTCTTGCATTCTATTGACCCCCTTCTAGAAGGAGACCTTTATTTTTTCTTACTCCTTATGCGCCCAGCCATGTGCCATTGTCCTACCAGCTGTCCCTAATGGACTTCTTAGAAACCTATTTGGTTTTTCCTCTCATTTGAGTTGTGTTGCCTAATTGCTTTTGGGTTTGAGCCAACATTTTACCCTTCCCTAATAACTCATTTTTTCGAGAGACAAATATATATATATATATATTGTTCTTTTTATTTTTCTAATCTAAGGACAAAAAAAAAAAAAAAAATTCTGCTTCATTTTCTGTTTTTTTGTTCGTTTTCCGCTTTTTCACATCACAAATCTAAAATCCTAACTTTCTTAAGTTTTAAAAAATAAGCTTAATAACTTGTATTAGTTATATGGGCCATGCTCAGTAAGAGATACAAAAGGATTAAAAAATTAAAATTTTAATACAATCAATGTCTATACATTTTAGTACTCTCTAAAATATTTTTTTAATACATTTATCAATATTAATGAAAACACAAATACATTTTCTTAAGTTTTAACACTCCCTTATATATACGTCTAATAAAACTTATTTGCTATATAAAGGAAAAAAAAAGAATCTTAAAATAAGCACCTCAAACCCATTTTTAAAGAAGGTATTTTGATCTTGTTTTGTGCTTTTTAAGTTGGAAAAAAAAAAAAAAAATTAAAAACTTGAAATTTTTTACCAAACAGTAATTTTTCAGAATAAAACTGGTTAAGCATATGAAATTTCAGAATTTAAAAAACAAGTTTTACACATATAGAGAGAAAAACATTTTGAAACCATGATAATTCCTCAAGTCTGGCTTTGGTCCAGTCCACCATCGGACTGGACCGTGCTGTTGGGTCCGTAGGGGCCTACCATGGGTCCCGTTTTGAAAATCTGAACCGTTTGATGTGTAGAATTCTTCGAGTACTATATGCCTGTAAAAAATCATGTTGATCGGATATCGATAGCTATGTGATCAAATCATTTTTGTATAAAAAAAAATGGACGGTGAATAAATTAACGGTTGATAAAAAACTGATTTGATCATATAGCTATCGATATCCGATCAATGTGATTTTTTACAGGCATATAATACTCGAAGAGTTCTACACATTGAACGGTTCAGATTTTCAAAACGAGACCCGTGGTGGGCCCCCACGAACCCAACAGTACGGTCCAATCTGATGGTAGATTGGACCAAGGCCAGACCTAATCCGCAAAATGATTAGAGAAAAATATAAATTAAATTATGAGTGTGACTAGTCAAAGACCATTTCATGCAATACTAAAGTTACTAACGCATATTCCTTATGTTTCCTCCAAAATAGTAATTAAATAAATAAATAAATAAAAATGAGGAACCACACGTGTGACAGAGCCATTGTACTCCTCCACATTAATTGGATTGAAATTGGACATGACATAAAAAAATAGTAGATAGATTCATTAAGATCTCTGTTCTGACCATGTGTGAACAATATCTCTAATCTCTATCACCTCCTTTGCTTTGTTACTACCAGAGAAGAAAAATTATATAATATAAATAAAAACGTTATTACCTTTTTCAAATTGAAAATTTCACTCTAATTTTTTTAATTTTCTTGAATTTTTTAATTTCTAAAATACACATGGTACCTTACAATTGGTTTAAAATCTAATTTAATTAAATTAAAATAATATTTTAATTCTTCCAAATAAATTCCATTAATATAACATTAGTTATGAAATTACAATCACTTATTACCTATAAAATCAATAATTATGGAAATGACAAAGTCTTAATTCAAAAAGACTTTGCATTACCTTCAATGCGAACAAGTTTTTCAAAAATTATATTTTTTTAAACTACACATCATAAAGGTTTCTTCCTTAAATTATGTTATTGTATATTTATAAAAATACCCAATAGTATAGGAGTTTGGGGTTGCTGCTGCACACGGTGCGCAGCAGCAACTGTTGCACACTTTATTGGATCCATTTCAGGACCTAATTTGATAATGTAAACCGTTCACATTTTAGAAGGTATCGAGTAAAATATACCTGTAAAAAATTACGTCAATCGGATATCGTTGGCCCTTTTATCAAATCACATTTCTATTTATAAAAAAAAAGAGAAGATAAATGTAATTTAAAATATAAAACTCAATACGATATGATTTGATGAAAGAAATAATGATATCTGATCGACATGAGGTATATTCTATTTGATATCTTCTAAAATGTGAACGATTTAGATTATCAAATTAGACCCTGAAATGGGCTCAATAAGATGTGCAACAATTGCTGTTGCGCATGGTGCGCAGCAGCAACCCCAAACTCATAGTATAGTACCTTAAATTATGGTAACAATTAATAGAAATCATGTATTGTTTTTTAGATTGGCATTTTTAGTAACTGTTGTTTTTTGTTTTTTTTTTTTTGGTTTTTAAATTTTTAAAAAGTTGTAAACTTTTAAAATCTGCTCGACTAGATGAACTAGAAAAATAAAAATAAAACATTTGAACAAAAGTAAAAAATCTTGCTTTGTTATTTTAAAAATTCTTAATTTTTGTTATTTTAAAAATGTTTTAAGAAATTCCTATTGGCTAACACATCATATTAATTACATAACATTAATTATTATGTTGTTAGACCTTTACCATTTTTTCTTAAAATAAAAATATTGCTATGATTATGCCATCCTTCTTGTAAATAATAATTATTTCATAGTAGAAAAATTTTCAATTTTCTCTTTCTTTCTGTCCCTCCGACCTATTATCTTTTTCATCTGACAACCCTAGCCACCATACATCTTTTTCCACGTCATTCCCAACCTCCTCACCCTATAAGGTCAAGTTCATGAAACTCATTATTTTTAATCTCTTCTCTAAAGAACTATTAAATGTTAGTTTATATGTAATTTTTTATGTTGCATATGTGTGCATTCTTTAAACAATATTTTATATCATTTCTCTCTTTATTTTATCTTACCTTTCTTTTTCCTTTTTTTTCTTTACTTCCAACCAATTTTTGTATTTTATTGTTTTGATCATATTACATCTGAGAAGTTTTAAACTTAATTAGTAGGGATTAACGTGTTTTATATATTTTTGTGAGCATTTATTTTTATTAGTTATTTTTTAGACAATTAAATAGTTTTTAAATATAAATGATATTATTAAATCAGTCACAGATTATATACAAAATGGCAGCTGTCAATATTACGCATTTTTTTTTTTTTTTTGTTGAACTTTTTAGTTCCCGTGCATAATTTTGGTGCTAAATTACAACAAAGTGATGACATTTTAATAATGAAAGTTTTAGAATTTTCAAGATTTCATCCTAAAATTTTTAATTTTCATTATTTTTTAACATTTATAAAAAAATATTTGCTAACTTAGCATATTAATTATTAAAAAATAATGATTATTTTCTACCACCTTTTTCCAAAACAAAAATGTTGCCATAATTAGACCATCTTTATTGCAAATAATTAGAAAAAAAAAATTAATTTTCTTCTTATTCTCTATCCCACCCATTCTCTCTCTTACCCAAAATACCAAAATAAATATACACCAACCATAAACATAGAAACTCAAAAAGAGGTTTACAAAAGAACATATTTTAATACAATCATATTTTATTTTTTGATTTTTCAATACTATTTTATTTCTCTATGTAGTTGCAAGTGAATGGATTAATGTAAAATAATATTTTATCTAAGAAATTAAGTGTTTTGAAGTATTAATCTAAATATTTTATTTTTTTATTCAAAACTATATAATAATAAAAACATAATGTGACATATAACTATTGGCTCATTTGATCCATATCTCATTTGAAAATTTGAAAACTTTTAAATGAAAAGTCCAAAATAGAATTTTATTTATATTTAAGTTACATCTCATTTGAAGTTTTAAAATCTTTAAATGAAAAGTTCGAAATAAAATTTTAGTTATCAAATTTGAAATTTTGAAAAATCACAATTTTTTTTGAGATTCACAAAAAATGGCAAAGGATAAAAAATAATTAATGATTTGTTGCAGGTTGGATGAACTGACATGAGACACGCTACCATTACAAAATTTTAAGGATGAAATTATTTATATTTTACCGTAAGGTAATTTTAGTATTTACCTTATATATTTCTTATTATATTTATCAGTTATGTTATAATACATGTTTTTGTTATTTAATATTTAGGGTGCACCATTAATAATAAGACAAAGAAATAAAATAAAATTGTAAGTGTAGGTGTCATGAAAATAGCTAATTTATTTGATTGTAAACATAAAAATATCTTTTATTTTTAAAATAAATTTGTAGTTTATTATGTAAAATTGTGCATACCACAGGTATTATGCTAGTTAGGGGTTGTTTGGGATGTCCTAAATAAGTGTACTTTTTGTCTTTTTAGACTAAAAAATTGAGGAAGAAAATATGGATGTTTGGGTTAACTTTTTGACTTTTCATGAAAAAATGTGTAATAAAAAATTGTAAAAATTGATTTGTAGGGAAAAATTAGTATTGAGAGTTGTGCAGCCGTAATTGTTGACTTTTAGTGAATAGGGTTAACTTTTTAACTTTTTAAATAACTTTTTGACTTTTTGACTTTTTTGATCCATGCCAAACTTGGCCTAAATATATAAGAGAATCTTCAAGGGACTCTTTAAATGAGATTTGTTAGTTATTATAGCTAGTAGTATAATATCTTAGTCACTTTAATGGGCTAACTATTGCAATAATTATTTTAATAAAATTCTTCAAGATCAACTATATTTAAAAAGTCTTGGGAGACTCTTTAAACAATTTGTGTGTATAAATAGAAAATAAAGAGTACTGTTAGAGTACATAGATAAAAAAAGGAATTAGGTAAATTAAAAAATTACCTTTTTATATTTTAATTAGTAAAAAATAATGAGTATAATTAGAGTTGTTCTAATATATATATTAATGATATTTTTTTACAAGATTTATCAATAGGGTTTACTTTAAAAAAAAAAATCTTATTTACGTATATATATGTGTCCGATTCTATAAGTATCATAGATATATTCAAATTATACACCTTAAAAAATGCATACTTTCTCTCCTATATGTAGTTTCATTTAGTATTGTGATGGTTTCTAATGAATGGTTTTATTTGGGTTGACATATATTGACAATATTCTCATAATTTTTTTAAATTACACTAGTATTGTTGCCTTTAGAAGAGGGACAATACTAATGAGAGATATTGAGATGAAAAATAAATATATATGAATATTTTGGTATTTTATTTTTATTGTATTTGTTAGGTTTTTATTCTTGGCAATTCCGTTTGACAAAACTCCTTTCAGTTGTAATTTTATTCGCTATTGTATTTTAGTGAGGATATGAGTTTTAGATGCGAATCCAACCCGAATTGTGCCTTGCAGAGAAGTTTGTGATGTTAATACTTTCTAGATTGCCACTTCGCTGATTATGACGGGGATCGAGCTGCCCGGTCAGCTTGCGGGGGTCGAGGGGGCAGTGCCCAGGCGGGGTCGAGGGGCAGTGCCCTCGAAGAAAAATGCAAAATTGCATTCGAAATTGCATGTCCGCCCTTGCTCGCTCGAGCGAAGGAGTGCTCGCTTGAGCGAAGGCTGCGTCTGTATAAAAACTTGAAAGAGATGATTTCACGCTCGAGCGCAGGTTGTTTGGCTCGAGCGAAGCCACTTATGGAAAACACGCGTTGTTGGTTCCTCGCTCGAGCGAGAGAGTCTTCGCTCGAGCGAGCATAGCGATTCAGATTTCTATAAGTATGTGTTTCTGTCAGATTTTAGGATTACTGCTCCAGATCTACTTTTTGGATATTAAGGTTTATATCTGGGGATATTTTGCTAGTTTTCTTTGATGTTTAATTGAGTATTCAACTCATGGGTTAAGAAGAATACATCAAATGTTCATTTGTTCATTCTATACAAAAGAGAGAGTTGTTCTTCGGTAGATTCTGAAGAATTTGGGCCTGAAGCTTTGGTGAATTTTGGAGTGGCTCATCGTCAAGACAATTCCGAGGTGAAGACGGGGTTGGAAGAGGCACATAGAGGTTGGTTCAATTCGGGCGTGGATTCGCTCGGTAATTGAGAGTATACCTGTGTAATTCTTTTATATCTTCTTAGTGGATTGTTTTGTGACTGTTGCCCGTGGTTTTTTATCACAATTGGAGGTGTCCAATTGTGGTTTTTCCACGTAAAATCGTTGTGTCGATTTGTCTTGATTGTTTGATTGAGATTGTTGTTTATAAGTTGTCACATTATTCTCTCTATTTTTCTGTATATCTTTTTATAAAAAGATAAAAAATTATTAAAATAACTTATTTCGGAATGAAACCTAAATATGAAAATGACTTGGAGTATCTAAGTTAGATGTATCATTGAAGTGGGAATTATGCAATGTTCAAAAGATATTTGCTGATATGTTACAAGGACCCAAATGGCCCACCCTCCATAATAACGCTGTTACATGCCAATTTATGCTTTCAAGTAAGCATTCTGTATGTACAATCTTTTTAAAAAAAATTAATGTGTATTTTAAAGACAAACAAAAATTAAAATACAAACAATTTTTGATAAATGTTTTTTAACAATTTCTTTTTTGTTATTTTTTTAGTTTTAGTGATTTAAAGAAAAAATTCAATTTTTTCACCTTCTTTTGAAGGTCTTACTATCCTAGAAGACAAACAATTTTTTCATTCCGGATTTTTTCCAAAAAAAAAAACAAACTCATTAGATATTTTTAGATTAGAAAGATGTGAAAAGGAAACAAAATTCTGTCACAAATTTAAAGAAAGTTCACTAAAAATTTAACAAAAAAAAGAAAAAAATATGTTTGTTACCTTTTGTCAAACAGTGCGGAAGATAGTGGGTAAAAGAGGAGGTGATATTTTATGAATAATGGTATATGCATTAATTGATATATATTAACAGATAACTTAATATAATTTTAAAGGTTTTAAGTTTTTATAGTTTATATAATAGGCGATGTTATAATTTTGAAATGACAATATTATAACATATGTTGATATACTAATTTGTATGTCAATTAATACGTGTAATACTATCGGTGTTTATAGAAATCAAATTCCTCTTGGTTGACAAAGTCAATTGACTCATTTTATTAATTGGAACCGTTTATTTTATAAGACATTTTAAAAGATTATTTATGTAAAAAAATTAATTGATTGAACAATTATAAATATATGATCGAATCATATTTTCTATTAAAAATGCAAGGTCACATCCATGATCAGATTATGTGGTTATGGTAGTCCTTTTTTTTTTTTTTTTCGTTCTCCTTATTTTCTATCATTTTTTGTAAATTTACTAATCTAAATTTTTAAGTGAATAATCTTATGAAAATAACGAATTCTTATTATTAAGATGAGTCCATAATGGACCACCTAAACTCAAAAACCCAATCGAAGTGACTTCGCCAAGTGAAAGACAATCTCATCTTCATTTTATATTATCCATAAGTGGGGGCAATTATTGTTGAAATAGACTTATCTCTGTCTAAAACTTGAGAGTTCACATCAAATCATTGAAATCATAGATTTTGTTAAATGTATTATTTATAAAAAAATTAAATTGGTAATATTACTTGCTATTTTAATGAATCATGTTTTTTTAAGAAAAATAATGAGTACTATGATTTTAAAAATAAATTATCTTTTTTATATAAATAAATATAAATTTTATGATTATTGATATTTAAGGGTTGGTTTGGGGTGTCCTAAAAAGTGTAATTTTGTCTTTTTATAAAAAGATGTGCAGAAAAGTAGAGAGGTGATGTGATGTAAAAAAGATAAAAAGATAAAAAGATGAATTATATAGGTTATGCCAAACCTAGCCTTAATCAACTTAATTTTTTATGAAAAAAAAATATCTGTTTAACAGATCTGACAAATTAAATGATTTCAATGATCCAGATGAATCTAGGGTGAGGCCATAGCCATGAAAACTTGACTTTTGAGTATAAATTTTGGATTGAAGACAAACTTGATTTTGGCATTACATTGCCGTGCCATACTAGACTTTAAGGATAAAGGCAGTCCACACACACCACACAATTGGATTTGGAGAAGTTGTACATCATATATATATATATATATATTTGGCCAAGATACTAGAATGCTGGTTAATTGTTGATAAAGTTAGATTTATAACTTGAGAGATTTGCTACTACTATATCAAGTCGAACTCTTAACCTTTCCGTCACCGCATTTTAAGATCATTATAGATTTGAGCGAGTGCGGAGGGCGATCGTATCTTCAAAAATTTATAAAACATTGTATATCATATTAAAAAATTTAAAATAATTAACAATTTTAAGAATTTACACCCCAAACATACTTTCTCATTCACATAGTGATAATTCTAGATCTATCCCTATTCTAAGGTGTGGCTATAAAACTATTAGGTCAAAGCCCAAGGTAATACATTATGCAAGACTTGTCCAGTTATTTTTCTAAAATTAACATAAGAATAATCAGCTTGCTTGTTTTCTCTTTTTAGAAAACACTTTTCAGAAAATTCTACTTTCTTATTTTTCGTGTTTTTATTTTTACTGAATTTTTTTTAATATTTTAAGCAATTTTTTTACTTTTTAGATACACCTAACATAAATACAGCAAAAAGTAAAAAAATTGTAAAAAAAATCTTTTAAAAATTCACTAAATATCAAAAATATAAAAAAAATACAAGAATTTAGTATATTTTTTATATTTCTATGTATTTATTAATTTTTTAAAATATTTTTTCACAAATTTGTTACTTTTTAGATACATCTAACTAAGGTGCATCTAAAAAAGTAAAAAAAATGTTTAAAATTTAGAAAATATTCACTAAAAACAAAAGAATATGAAAACCAAAAAATTCAATTTTTAAAAAACTTAATCCAGAAAATTCAAACCAAACACACTGAATGATTTTTTTATTGTTTAAATAAAAAAAATTAATTAGAACACCATGTATACTACTCTAAAATCACCATATAATTGAATGTAATTTTGGCAGAGATAGTAGTCGTACAATTGGACTGATGAATATGAGCAATGCTATATACCATTAATTTATCATCACTAATTTCACTATTAGTGAGGTGACAATTGAAAAAAAAAAAAAAAACAAAAACTAAGGCACAAAACACATGTGGCAGTGGGTGGGACCCACTGCCACATCATTAGAGCCACCACTAATTAGTGGTCTAAAGCATTTTTGGATGAATATATCACCAAAGAACACTAGTAAGAGCATCTCCAACCCTTAACCTAATTTTTCATCAAATCTGAGTCAAAATTAACCTATTTCACCAAATCTGAAATCAACCACTCCAACGCTGCATCAAATTTGCATCAAATTTAGTGGGACAACCGGTTGGTCAACCGGTGGGTCGACCCGCCGGTTGACCGGTTTGCCATTTTTTTTTTTTTTTTTTTTTTTGAATTTTTTGAACTTTTTTTGAACTTTCTGAACCTTTTTTTCGGGACGACCGAGTGGTCGACCAGCCGGTCGACCGGTTAGGCAAGATTTTTTTTTTTTTTTTTTTTAAAACTTTCTGAACCTTTTTTCTAAACCGTTTGAACCCTTTACTGGTTGACCGGTTGGTCAACCGGGTGGGCAACCGGTTGGTCGTCCCGGGTCCCCCTCCAATGGTCCAGAACAGTGTTTTGATGAATTCATTACTTCCTCCGCGATTTGATGAAATGTTTGATGAAAACTCAATTTGATATCAGATTTGGTGCACGGTTGGAGCCATAAACAGTGCCGTTTTTATCAAAATTCAAATTTGATATCAGATTTGGTTAAGCGTTGGAGATGGTCTAATACAGGCCAAGTTGGGTATCCAAAAGTCAAAAATGTGCTGGCTGAATTGTATTTTCTTGTTAATTATTCGATGACTTCTCCGTACTAGTCTTAGTTCTATTGGGTCTTATCTTCTTTTCTTGTTTTTTCTTTTTAGAAAAGTTAGCAACCATGAAAATTAGTTTAGAATTTTACCTTGAAATGTGATATGTGATCTAAATTTAATTATTATACAGTGAGACTTATATTTAAAATAAATTACAATCATATACTATCTTACCATCTTTGAATTGTATTTTGATAGTCTTCATAATATAATAATTGTAAATATTTTGAGACAATACTTAAAGAATATAATAATATTCACTAGTTCACCATAAAAAATAAAAAAAAAAACAACCAAACTTGCCTAACATGAAAACCTTTCAAGCGTTATAATTTGTGGGCTACCTTCAATTTGACCAATGCTTTTGTATTTATAAATGGTTGAGTGGGTTAAGGGACAAGCAACATAATTAATATTCGGCCCACCATGAGCTTGTCTCTGAGAACTATTCATAGTTCTAAGTTACCTCTACATAAATTTTCTTTTTTTTTTGATAACTTAGGGTTTGTAGATTAATTTACACGTACCTTGACTAATTTTTGAGAGATCAATTTCACCGTCTACTAACGATGAGCGCAATTAAAACCAGAGCAAAATTCCGTATGGACTAGCCCAACACAAGAAATTATAGCAACTTAGAAGTTTCGAACTGGAAATCGAGAGAGGAACAAGTTCTTAAGTCGTAAGCATACACCACTAGGCCAATCCCTAGGAATTTATCTCTACATACATGGTCACAACAATAAATGGAGTTTATAATATTTTGAACTTGAACGAGTGGTAGTAATGAGAGATCATGTTTGTTACGTTAGATTGGATTTACAAGACTAGTAGTCCTAAGATTAATAGTTTTGAGATTATCAATCTCTTAAAATTATTTATTTCATCTCATGCTTAAGAGGGGAATTAGTAGAATCTTATATTATTTCAGGTTTGATTGTGATTACTGAACATAAATTACACAGGATGATAATCATAGTTTAAGAATATTTTGATCTTTTAACCCTTTAATGACCTTTGTTAATCTCTTGTTTTGTAACCCTACCCCTTCCACGAGACTAGTGGAGCACCTATAAATCCAGAGGTCTACCTTTATATCCAAACAAAAGATTCAAAACTAAACAGCATACATAGTTATTAACAGAAACTTTCGTAGCCCCAAACAAACACAAAAGATGTTAAAATGTGTGATTAGTGAACCGCAAGTGGTTGGCCTATGTTCCTTTTAAATTTCAAATTTAACTTCCACTATATGCTATCAACTCTTTAGAGCCACACCCACCAGCTCTATTGGATCCACGTGAAGGAGCGCTTTACGTGAGTCCCATTATTAGTCGAGGTACAAATAAGCTGGTCTGGATATCCGGCCATATAAAAAAAAAAGAAAAAAAGTGTGATTAGTATAGATCTCAAACTCTTTTACATGTTTTAGATTCTCAGATTATATTGATCAGTTTAATACAATTAAAGCAGATTTATAAAGAATATATATGTCTTAGGTTAATGATAAATATGATTCAATTCAACCAAAAAAAAAAAATGATAAGTTATAATTACATTCGCAAAATATTTTTATCATTATTTTTGGTGAGCTAGTCATAAAAATAGACATTCTCATCAGTGGGCCGGAATTCAAGACAAACAAATAT
The DNA here is from genome assembly GCA_030407325.1 of Camellia japonica. Taxonomy (NCBI): domain Eukaryota; kingdom Viridiplantae; phylum Streptophyta; class Magnoliopsida; order Ericales; family Theaceae; genus Camellia; species Camellia japonica. The sequence goes on from JAPPVO010000029.1 coordinate 150,107,259, forward strand.
TGTGCCTAGGACGAACTGATTTGAAAATGGGAACAAAATTATTTTCCACAGAGAAATTTAGTTAGGCCTTGTTTGGGAAGCGGCCGGTTTAGTCAAAAAATTAAAAAATTACTAAAAAAGTCAAAAAGTCAATAACTCATACAAAAAAGTCAAAAATTCTCTTTTCTCTCTATTTTTTGCACATCTTTTCATAAAAAGTCAAAAAGTCATCCCCAAATATACTAATTTTTTTTAGTTCATATTTTAGCCAAATAGCCAAAAAATTACTAAATTAGCCTGTTCCCAAACGAGGTCTTAGTTCTGTTTGGATTATGAATTTGGATACAATTTTTTTTAAAAAAAAGGTGCGAAAAATATGAATGAAATATAAGTTTTTTTTTTTTTTTGGCCATTTCTCTTTTCTTTTTCAAATTCATATTTAAATTCACGATCCAAAAACAGGATCAGAAAAAATGTTTGAGATCCTTAAAAAAAACTCCTACAATTTGACTCAGAATAATGTGATAATATAGCTATGAGCATGTGGAAATTTGCCACATGATCTTCATGTCTTTGGCTTTGAGGCTTCTAGTTTTACCGTGGTTTTTGTCTATTTAACTAATCAGCAATGCTAGGTATCATAAAAATTGTTTCATGAAAATAATCATGAAAGCTTTGTGATCCTTGAATTACACTTAGAATAAAACACCACACACTAATCAAGATAATCCAAGAATCATAAATTTTTCATGATCATTTTTATAAATTTTTTTTCATGATTCCTAAGTTTCTCCTTAACCAATTGCGTGTTTGTTTAGTTAAGTTTAATATTATGGTGATATTTATTTTGGTTTCCCATATATGCCAACAAAAAAAACAAAAAAGAAATAGGTGCTTCGCTAGCCATATGGGCCAAGACAGGCTGAGCTTTAGGCCAAAGCCCATTTATGCATTTTGCAAACCTAATAGTGGCCCTATTTCAGCTCTTATAATTTCTAGGCCTAAACAATAATTTTATAATTTTTTTTTTTGGAACCCAAATAATAATTTTATAATTGATTCAAATAAATGCCACATTTGTGGGCTTTTTAGTAACAGTCACTTGCATAGAATAACGAGATTTGGCGGGCTGTGCGTGGCCTTTCGAAAAATGAAAGGCTTTAAACCATTTTTAAATTTCTCTTATTATTTTAAACCATTTTGTATTATGTTTTAATACAAAGGAAGTGTTTGAGTTAAAGACCTCCTCACAAACGCAAAGTAAAATCTATGACCACAAGACAACAATGATGATTGTGAGTGTAGATTTTAGACCACATAATCAAACAGGAACTCACTTAGAGAGTATTGGCAAAATAGATTAAACCCAACAATCTGCACAAGAAGATGAAAATTCGGTTGTGGTTCGTCCACCCGGGAGCACTCCGACGATCAAGTCAATAATTAATATCTCTCAAAGATAGCAAATTGTGCTTAAACTCACAAGAAAGAACTTACCTTAGACTGTAGCTCGGCTTTTCGCGCTCCCTTTCGGAAGGATGAATAGCCCTTACAATTCGGACTCCACTTGTGTTGGTTCTGATTCTAATTTCACAAGTGCAATGTGAAATAGTGAAAACACAAAAAGAGTTCAAATCCGGCAATTTCTTTTGGAAAATCGATGTTTAAATGAAATGCAAAAAATGGACTGTTTTGCCAGATATCAGAGTCGCCACTTAAATATTTATTTTTGAGAAATTTAAGAAACCCATGACTCGTGCCAAAAGCCATTAGTCCGTCGTTACCAAAGTGTCTTGGTTCGGGAACTTAGGTATGAGAGGGGAAGGTCAATAATTGAACACCTTACTTATCCGATCAAAGATCGGCCTCTACTAATCATGATGTGGTTTTTATATACAGTATATGCTCTTGTTCTATATGTAACATACAAGTATAGACTAATTTCACGAAAAGTTGGAACGTTTGATTCCATGTTTGTTTTGAAAAAAATGTTTTGAATATGTATCACTGAAAATGGTGATCTCATATATACATGAATCAAAGTATCCCAATTCAAGTGATTAGTATTCATCCACAGGCATTCAAACATGTATATCAAATAAGCAGTTAGCCTCATGGTAGTATGTTTGATATGACATCATTCACACTTATGCAATATGCTAAAGCAAAAATACTTACCTTAATGTCTGAAGGCGAGTCCAAAAAGAAAGCAAATAGTTAGAAAAAAAAAAAAAATGCACGATCCTAATTTAATGACTAATGCAATACATGCAACGTGCAATTAAGGTTTGGCTACTAGTATGGCATGTGAGTCAAATTAAGGTTTGGCTACTAGTATGGCATGTGAGTCAATTCAAGGCATGTGATAGCGCATGTATGCAAGTAAGGAGTTTGAATTTGACATTTGAATAATATGATGAGCCGAACTTTTATGCATGTAAATGAATGGATGCAAATCATGGAAAATGTTAATTAAACATGATGTCCCTAACCTAACCATCATAAGCAGTGAAAATAAAAGGGAGAAAGAATGGGGGTTGGAAGACATACAACTTATTACATATTTGTCCTCGCGAAGGAGAGTCTGAATGTCCAAATGTCCGAATAAATAATTATTACAAAGCCGAATGACTAATAAATGAAAGGGGCTGTCTAATTTATTATAATAATAATATGCAATGATTGCTCGATGCTCCTCAGGAATTATTCTGTCTGTCTTGCTGGGATTTGTTCTGTTTCATCCCTAGTTACTGCTTTCGACCAAAAGTGTATTGTTTTGCAATTTATTGGAGTCTTGTCGACCCCAAAACGCGACTCAGTCGAGCCCCAAATAAATCCAATACTTCGTTTTCTTGTGGAAATCTGTTTTTTGTACCTGAGGTGAAACAATGCAGACAGGGTATTCCTAGCCATGTTTGTCTTCTTTTTTACCCTTCTTATCATAAAAATACTCAAGAGAGGGTTGGAATCAACTCCAAAACCATCAATTAGCAAGTTGATTGCTTGATGATCTCGATACAATTTGGACAATGATCAATAAATGCAATGAATAAATAACCACCCCTCTCTCCTATCATGAAGTGAATTCAAGAAGGGAAGTAGAGACGCTTCAAGGTTCATCAAAATATCATGAATTGATGTCAGACAAGCCTTGGCACAATAGACTCGGTATAAGTCCGACCGAGTCCAATTAATCTTGTTAATTCTTGATGTCGGTTGTAATCCAATTTTAGCTAATTTTTTTAGCCTTTTTTTTATTACCTTTCTATTTCTTTATCTTTTCTTCTGTTTGTGCAAAAGTGATATTTATGTCCACTAAATCCAAAACGCAATAAAGAGAAACAAGCATCATCAGTTTAACTCGAGAAACAAATCTTATTTTCTTCGGGGAAATTACAAAGGAAGAGTCAAATTATTTACAAGCGATAAGGGATTCCAAGTCAAACTCAAGATGTGCAACAAGACTAGTCAAACTCAAAAGAATGATAATGACATAGAAAAATCCAAACTTGAGTAATAATGACTTAAAATCCAAACTTGATAATAAGTGATAATGACACTTTCCTTAGTGATTTCCAAGGGTCAATTAGTCCCCTTAAAAGTAAACACACTGATGAATAAAGAGAAATGAAAAATAAAAGATTGTATTTTAGTATAAGAACATGTATACATTTGGGGTAGTGAACCTCCAAAGAATTTAAACCGTTAAATATAGAACGTTTTATGCCTTTGGTAGTAAATCTCCTAAGAGATTAAATCAGGAAGCATAGAACGTTGTATACTTTTGGTAATGAACCTCCTAAGCATAAAACGTTTTATGCCTTTGGTAGTGAATCTCCAAAGAGATTAAACCATTAAGCATAGAGCATTTTATACATTTGGTAATGAACCTTCTAAGTATAAAACGTTTTATGCCTGTGGTAGTGAATCTCCAAAGAGATTAAACCATTAAGCATAGAGCGTTTTATACCTTTGGTAATGAATCTCCGAAGAGATTAAACCATTAAGGAGTAAAGATGAAGTGAGGCAACTGATGGTAAAGTCGGGCAACGAAGTTGTGTACAAATGAAGCCGGTTGTAATATTTGCCGTCGGGTTACTGCCGGAGAAGAAAGAAGAAAAAGATCCCTCTCTCTCTCTCTCTCTCTCTCTCTGTTTTTGTTTTTTTTTTCCTTTTATTATTACTTTTTTATTTTATTTTCATTTTATGTTTTTTTTTTGTTGCTTTTGTTTTTTTTTCTTTTATTTTTGTATATATGTTTGTACAAATGTGATTGGGGTTAATCCCCGAAATTATGAAAACGAGTTTGTTTGTGAATCCGAATGGCAAATCAGAGTGGTTTGAATATTTAGATGTTAGAAATGGTTGTATTTCAAACTGGACAATTTGAGCCTATTACTAAAAACGTAAAAGAAACTCAATAAATTGAAATTAGGCAAAACACACTTGCGAATAAAATGGACACAAAACGGACACAAAACCAATTTACGAAATTTTTATTTTTTTTATTTTTTTACTCAAAATAAAATGACCTAAACAAGCTAATTTGATTTTCCATTATTTATTATTATTATTATTATTATTATTATTATTATTTTTGGATCAAAGTAAACAGGATATACAAATTAACAAAACTACTTTGATTTCAGATTTAAAAAAAAGAAAAACTGATTGAACCTTTTTTTTTTTTTGATGTATTATTTTATTTTCCTATATATGCATATATATGGAATCAGATCAAAATATTTACTCAGATTAAAATATCTACTCAAATCAAAATATGAGAAATAAAACTGAGTTCTTTGATTTATTTATTTATTTATTTAGATAAACTAAAATCCCAACAAAAAAACCCCCTGTTGTTGTATATTTGCTTTGTAGTTTAAACACTAGCTTCAGATAGACTCTGTTCTTGTTGAAAGACTTCTCTTTTATTTTTATTTTGTAAAACAATGATCAGGGTTGGACCCGCTAGTTTTATCAAGTGTTATTGTGGATGATCTCTTCTTGCAAATATCATGCACTGTGTTTGCATATGATGACTGGATAACACTTGCATGATAATCTTTGAAGAACACTTGCGCTTGAATGGGTTCATGAATCGGATAATAATATCAACCAGACAAAATGAAAAACTACAACTTGATAACAAAAGAAACATAATGAAAACAACTTGAACATACTAAAACAAAAGACTTAGTAATAAAACAAGACTCAAAATACAACCACAACACAAGAGGACAAAAAGACACAAGAGGACAAAGGGAATCTTCTGGGAGTGTACTCCACAACAACAACACAATGTTTGGCCCACCCACCACAAAAGGCTATCATCACTACTCCATCTAAATTCTATAAATGGTACTTCCATAATGTTGTTTCTGGCAGAAGAGCAAGGTTTTACATTTTGCTCTCAAAATGGAGATGTTGCCCACCAATAGGCTCCAAGACTGGATAACCACTTTGGATGGCTCGAAAAAGATGAACTTTTGCGGTTTCGGCCTAAATGCTCTTTTTCCGTTGAGCCGCACTTCACTTTGCTTTCCATTTCTCCATGTCGCTGCTCGGTGCTGGAATCCAATCACACATATATTTCGTTTCGGTTCACAAGAGATGTGTCCGACACTCGAAGAATTTCAAGCATTGATGGAATCTCAACGTGATAAAGAAATCATGCTTCAACCCTGTTTTGGCCATGCTCAAGCTTTAGGACGAATGTGTGGGCTTACCTTACACGAAGCTCGATCCTTGGCTCGCAATGGGGAACTAGATATTCCAGATTTGATTCGTCAGTTTTTCGTCACCGGTGACAAAGACAACCTCCTTTGGCGAGGTTATCGTCAGCATGCCCTCTGCTTATGCTTACTCGCATACTTCCTTCTTGCCCCTAGTCGTGGTGGAGTTAGCATTAAACTGATTGAAGTAGCCCAATGCCTTAAGGAGGGTAAGAGTTGTATGGGCTTAGTGTTGGCCGAGACTTTGACGGGCTTAGATGTTTTTCAACGGGGAGTGACTACTCGAGTTGCGGGGAGTCCATTACTTCTCCAGGTATTGTTTCCCACCCTCCTTATTTATGATCCTTACATCACTCGGCATTCAATCCCTTTTTTTTTTTTCAAAACCCTTTTCTTACTTTTCTCTCAACGAACATCTCTCTATTCTTTTATCTCTCTTATTTTTCATCCCTTTCCCCATATATGGTTGATAGATAAGCTGAAAGTGGTGGATTCTTGCCCCGAGTACTCGGTCAGGACTTACTTTCTTCGTCCATAGCTAGTGGAGTTCCCCTAAGAGGGAATGTGGTGTGACTGGATACACAGTAGATCTGCAGCTGACATTGCTTGGCGTAGCCCCTGGCTTAACTTGGCTAACATGTCCCGGCAACCAGGTATATAGTTGATTGGCCTTACACACTGTGTATTCTATTTTCCATTCAAGTTCAGATGCCAGTTTGGACATGATTAGATTTGTCCGGATGAAGGGATAAAGTACCCACCTTCATTTCCCGTTCGTGGTTCGTACTTGCATTTGGTACCTTAGTGCTTGGAATATGAGAAAATTTCTGGCCCTACCCTTACTTTCAGTTCCATCATTCCTGACGAATACTCGGTTTGGCTCGAGGATGAGGAACAGATTAGGCTGACCTCAGTTACAGAAACTTCCACAGGCATGAAAAAGAGACGGAGAACTGACACTTGACTCATCTATGCCCCTAGTTTATTTCTTTGTCTTTTCTTTTCAAGTTTTTATGTAAAATCAACTTTGGTTTGGAGAATGTACTTGTGATAAATTAATAAAATTAAAGTGAGTATTGAAAAGTTTCCTTTTGTGTTGTAAACGGTAAAGTTTTGAGAAGAAAAACAAAAATTGAATTAAAACTTTTCAAAACAATTTTTTTTCTTTTGTTTTTTTTTTTTGGGGAAATGGTCACCACCGGATACATACGAAATTAATCCTAAGGCTGTACAGCTCCAAATCAGAAGATCATAACCAAGTCGACAAACGGTGGAGAATGACGGATTGATTAAACCAGATGAACATGACAGTTGGCTTGAAAAATAGTGATGGCCGAACTTCGGGATAAAGTTGCCTACGTATCCCAAAGATGAGAATCAAGCTTTACGTAGTTCGGAGAGGGTTCACTCGAGTATTTATTCTCTCCTTTTGTGCTCTAATTTTTGCCAAGGTTGCCCTTTCGGGTTTTTGGCCTTGCGAGCTCAGTTTTTCTTTATTTCTAATTTATTTTTTTTATACTCTAACTTTTGTCTAGATCGCCCTTTCGGGTTTTCGGCCTAACGAGCCTTTCAGGGGTAATACTTCTTCAACTTGTCCATGTTGATCGGTTGAGAAAACTCCAGGCATCCAAATCCATAAGAATAATTGCTCCCCCAGACCAGATTGACTTGATGATATAAGGACCAGTCCAATTGGGTCTGAATTTGCCCCTAGGGTCGTGGATGGGGGCTCGGTTGTCTTTGAGCACCATGTCTCCTACTTTGAGATTTCTAGATTTGACTTTCTTGTTAAAAGCCCTTGTAATTCTATGCTGGTAACCTTGGATATGATACAATGCCTTCAATCTCCTCTCATCAAACAATATCAATTCTTTAAATCTACTTTGTTGCCAGTCCGCCTCCGCTATCTGACACTCAACCATAATTCTTACCGACGATACTTCAATCTCGATTGGCAGAACAACTTCCATCCCATAAACAAGAGAATAAGGGGTTGCTCCTGTAGATGTTCGGATCGACGTTCTGTAACCCTAGAGTGAGAATGAAAGTTTCTCCAGCAAGTCCCTGTAGGTTTCAACCATTTTCTGCAAAATTCTCTTGATGTTTTTGTTTGCAGCTTTAATAGTTCCATTGGTCTGCGGCCTGTATGTTGATGACTTACTGAAAGCCACGTTATATTTCTCAAGCAGGTCTACCACCTCTTTCTTGAAATGCGAGCCATTATCTGAGATGATCTCGTTGGGCACCCCATACCGACAGATGGTGTTGTTCTTGATGAACTTAGTCACATGCGACACCTTTAGAATGGCATAGGATTGGGCCTCCACCCACTTTGTGAAGTAGTCGATTGTTACCAAAATGAACTCATGCCCGTTTGACCCCTTTGGCGTGACTGCACCGATAACGTCAATTCCTAAGACTGAGAAAGGCCATGCTGAAGTCATATTGTAGAGTTTTGACGGCGGAATGTTCATGTGATTGCAATGGATCTGACATTTGTGGCATCACCGTACAAAGCCAATACAGTCCTCCTCCATGGTTGACCAGTAGTAGCCTTGTCTAAGGATTTTCCGAGCTAGCATCACACCATTCATGTGAGCTCCGCACTCTCCTCCATGGATAGCTTCCATAAGGCGCCTTGATTCTCCTTCCTCAACACACAACTTATGTATTCCCAAATGGCCTCTTTTGTACAACTTGTTTCCGCAGATGATGAATTGGATGGCCAGACGCCGTATTTCCCTTTTGTCCTTGGCACTTGCCCCTGGTAGGTACGCCTCTTTGTCCAGGAAATTCCAGATGTTGTAATACCAGGGGTTCGTGTCTTGAACCTCATCTATCACGGTGATGGTCTCATACGCCGGCGTATACTTTTGTTCAATGATGATCGGGCATATCTTCACTTTAAGCGGAATGTCCACCGTGGAGGATAAAGTTGCCAACGCATCAGCAAATCGGTTGTTCTCTCTGAGCAAATGCGTGAATGTCAATTTCTCAAACCTCAGAATTAACACATCCAGGGCCTGATGATAAACCTTCATTTTCTCTTCCTTAACCCCCCAATCTCCGTTAGCTTGAGACACGACCAAATTCGAATCTCCGATAACATCCAATCTTATTGCCCCTAGTTCTAGGGCAGCTTCCAAACCAGCAATACACGCTTTGTATTCTGCTTCATTGTTGGATACTTTAAACTGGAGTTTGAAGGCTAGAGGTATGTGTGAATCATCGGGTGCTATGAGCAACACACCGATCCCATAACCATACTGATTAGATACTCCGTCAAAGTACATTGTCCATGGTTCCTCTTCTATCTGCAGGATGTCTTCATCTGGGAATATATACTCCACTGCATCATCATCTTTTTCTACTGGGTGATCCGCTAGAAATTCTGCTACAGTTCTCCCTTTGACTGATTTGCGTGTGACATACATGAGGTCAAACTCGGAGAGAAGAAGCAACCAACGAGCTAGCTTACCCGTAAGTGCTGGTTTCTCAAAGAGATATTTGATGGGATCTAAGCTCGAAACCAGAATTATAGAATGAGCTAACAGGTAGTGTCTTAGCTTCCTCGTTGCCCAAACCAAAGCTAAGGAAGCTTTCTCGAGAGGAGTGTAGCGAGTTTCATATTCTAGCATCTTCTTGCTTAGATAATAGATGGCCTTCTCCACCTTCGCTTTTGATTCTTACGCTAGCATGCACCCCATGGTTGAATTTGTTACTTATAACTACAAGATCAGTGGTTTCCCTGGTTCTGGTGGCGACAATACAGGAGGATTCTGAAGGTACTACTTAACCTGCTCGAAGGCGAACTGACACCGATCATCCCATTGAATTTCTTTCATTTCTTCAACAGACCAAACAGTGATTCACAAGTCAAGGTTAATTTTAAGATAAACCGTCTTATGAATTGCACCTTACCCAGAAAGCCGCGCACCTCCTTTTCAGTCCTTGGTGGTAGCATTTCTACGATGGCCTTGATTTTGGAGGGATCTACTTCAATTCCCCTTTGTGTAATCAGAAATCCCAACAGTTTTCCTGCAGTTACCCCGAAGGTGCTTTTCTGTGGGTTTAACCTCAGTCTATACTCCTTGATCTGCTCAAAGAATTTTTCCAGTGCGGTGTAGTGACCTCATCGCTCTTTAGACTTAACAATCATATTTTCCATATACACCTCAACCTCCTTGTGGATCATGTCGTACAAAATGGTGGTTGCGACCCGCTGATATGTAGCCCCGACATTTTTCAGTCCAAAAGGCATAACTCTATAACAGTAGGTACCCCACGGTGTGGTGAAAATAGTTTTCTCTCTGACCTCCGGTGCCATTGAAATCTAATTATACTCGAAAAACCCATCCATGAATGAAAGCAAAGCATGGCCAGCTGTGAAGTCTACCAGTTCATCGATGTGTGGCAATGGAAAATCATCTTTTGGACTTGCTCTATTTAGATCCCGGAAGTCGACGCAGACCCTAATTCTGCTGTCCTTCTTTGGAACCAGAACGATATTAGCCAACCAAGTCGGGTATTCAAATACCATCAAGAAACCTGCATCAATCTGTTTGTTGACCTCCTCTTTGATCTTTAATGCCCAATCTGGGCGAACTCTGCGCAGTTTCTGTTTGACTGGTCGGGCCTCGGGATTAAGAGGGATCCGGTGCTGTATAATCTCAGGATCTCTTTGAAATCTTTTAATAAAGCGATTAAATGCTCTTGTTCCTCCGAAGACCTCGTGGATCCGATTTGGACCAAACAGGGATCCTCCTCAGTACCCACATTAATTGTAAAGGTTTCATCTGTGCAGGGTCCGAGGAATTTCTTCCTCTTCGTTTAAGTCAAAATTTTGAAAATCAAGATCAGTGCAACAAACTAAAGGCACAGAGAAGTAAGCAAACTCTACGACATTCCTATTAGTAAAGTCTGGGTCCTCGGTTACAGTTGACTCAAAAGAAAAACGGAAAGAAGACTTTGACAGGACTTTGGCATCCAGGTTACCACTCCCGGAAGTACCAGACTCAGAAGAACTCGAATCTAACTCCGACTCTACAGACTCGATGGAATCAGATTCGACTTATTATCCGATTCAGAATTGCTGATGATGCCCTTTTCAAATTTCCAGATTAGGTGTGGAGCCTCAGATGCATCCACAATAAGTTTAGAGAAATCTGCTTCTGGTTTATCCCCAATCATTGAGATAGTAAAACTATCCCCCAAGTTGTCAGACTCAGTTCCGACAGTAGAATTTGCTAGTAGGTCAGTCAGTGTTTTTCCCAACAGCTCTTCTTCTTCAACGTTCACAGTTACAGTCCTGCCTTGACCTGTATTAGTACTCAGGTCCATCTGCTCATCTTCCTCTTCGGTAACTGGTGCCCGAAGAAGATCTCGAACCCGGGATAGATTGTCTTTGTCTTCTGGTCAAACCAAGGCTCTGGAAATCCACAAAAAGGGAAATCTTCCCTTTGGCGAACAAAGCGTCCGTTCAAGGTTCCCCGTATTGGTTTGTGAACTAACTCATATTGTTTTCCATCCTTCTGTGCTTTAATTCTTCCTCTCAACTCAGCCCACTTCTTTTGCCAATCCTCAGCAGTAGGTTTGTATCCCAGCCCAAAAGCGTGGGGGTTGTGAATCAGCTCCTTGGTAACAGCGCCTCCTTGCCTGCCACTCCTGCCTAGTCCTGATCCAGGCATATGCCCCTGTTTGTTCATCATGTAGATGGACTGAGCACTCACATAGATTCCGTCAGCTTCTGCCATGATAGATTGGACTACCCGGGCTTCTGTTAGTGAGAAGCCAGAGAGGAATACATCTTCTTCCCCGTGTATGATTTCCAACACTGGTGTGGCAGTTCCCTGGGAGGGTGGATCGACAAATTACCATACACCGTAGCAATCCCACCTTTGAAGGGGTATTTCACCAACTGATGGACTGTTGATGACACAGCTTTTATCTGATGCAGCCAAGGCCTTCCCAACAGTAGATTGAAGGTAGTCGGAACATCCATTACATGGAATTCTACCTCATGTTCGGACGGGCCGATCAGGATATGGCTCTTGAATGTTCCCATGACATCCTGGCTTGTATTGTCATAAGCTCGGATGGCTTGAGTTGTGGGTGTGAAGTCAACAGGCCTCAAACCTATGGCATAAGCAGTCCATGCCGGACACACATTGATCGCCGATCCAGTATCTACTAACACTACCGGAATCCACTTCTTTCGGCTCTCCAGAGTTACATACAAGGGCCGGTTGTGGTTGGTACCCTCAGGTGGCAGCTCTTTATCCGTGGAAGATATCACTGGCGTAACATCGCCGGATGTGACTAACGACACCAGTTGATCAGCGGTAGTGTCGATAGGCAGTTTGGTGCAATTCATTGCCTCTAGTAATGCTTGTCTATGCTCCCGGGAAGCCATTATCAATCCCCAGATTGAGATATTTGCCTGAATCTTCTTGACATGTTTCAAAACTAGGTTGTCTTCACAGTCCTTCTCTCTAGTGTTATCAACCTCTTTGTTAGAGGATTCTGGTTGATCTACAGCCGCAGGTTTAAAGTATCGACCACTCCGGGTCATGTGATTGATTTCGTCCGTATACCACGTATCGTCGGGGTATTGGATTTCCACCATTCGTCCGTGTATGCATGACTCAGATCATTATCTTCCCACCACTCTCCGGCAGTCATGGCCAAGCTTTTATCAGACTCTACTTGGAGCATGTTCACATCACGCCCCTCAGCAACATACCTTTCCTTTCCAACTATGGTTTTGGTTTCTGGCAAGGCCATCTTCCTTTGAATTTCTTCCATTCTCTCCTGCTGGAATTGTTCCAGCACTTGTTCTGTACTAGTAATGGATGTGGTCTCGGCTTTTTCCTCCCTGACCCCTTTTGTCTGTTCCACCTCATCTAGCTCTTCGTCACCAAACCAACCGTTGTTTGTTTCCGGCTGACTTGAATCCAACCAGCCTATCTGGACACTGCTTGTTTCCTCTTCTTCAAAGAAGTAGAGGTTGGCTAGGTCTTCTTCTATCTGAACTAGATCCTCTTCCAGTTCGGCCAAGTCATTCAGGCCTTGTTCAGGCCAATCGTTCTGATGTTGTCCTAATTGGCCTTCCCCGATAGCATTGACACTGAGAACATCCGGCAATAGGACCACTGGTTTTGGTTGATCAATGGCCACAATGTATAAATTGGGGTCATACTCCTCTGCAAGTGAAGCCCCATTTTCTATGATACAGGTATCAGATAACCTTGTCTTTAATGCACTCTCCTCTTTCTCTGTTCCAGCCACAAACTTTTTGGGTTGGATTTGTAGGGTTAGATCCAACATGCACATATCCGTGCCTTTTGGAATAACCACCTCCGGTTTCGGTAGGTGGGACGAGGTAATATATATGCTTGGGTTGAAGGTAGGTGGTAGTGTTTGGATGTGGTTAATATTTCTGGGGGGAGGAACTTGGTTATGTGTAGGAAGTGGGTTGGTTGTCACATTTGGTTTAGGAGGGGCGATGACTTTGTTGTCAATGAGATTCTGAATCTCATGACGTAGACGATAGCATGAATCTGTATGATGGCCATGTTGTTGGTGGAAAGTACAATATTGGGTTGGGTCGTGTCTAGCTGGCAGTGGGTCTGGGAGAGGGCGAGGATCAAGAGGCTTGAGATGCCCCTTGTCCATCAACACCTTGAGGGCGGTTGGACTCATATGGAGGGGGGTAAAAGATCTTCGGTTCCAAGGTTGACTATTTTGTGCGGTTTGTGAGTTTGTGGCAGCAGCAAAGGGATCGACCATCTTGGCCGATGATGTAGCAATGGTACTACATCTAGGCCGCGGAATAGTGCTAGTACTAGCATTGGTACTCCGAGTGAATGGCTTTTTTGCAGGTTCACTTGTTCTGTGGATGATGCCCTTTTTGAAGGCGCTCTCAATTTGAACCCCTAACTCATGTAAGGAAGCAAATGTGGACAACGTGCCACTATCATTCTTGCAACATGTCTGGCTCGAGGTTTTGGACCACTAACCTGACTTGTTCTCTTTCAGAAGGTCTGCTCGTCATTCTGGCTGCCTTTGCCCTCCATCTTGCCACAAAATCAATGAAGGGTTCTTTAGGGTTCTAAGTGGTTGCTTCCAACTCATTGATTGTTACTTCTATCTGAGTATTGTATGAGTATTGGTTAATAAACCCCTTAGACAGTTCTTCCCAATTATGCTTCGTTGAGTCCTCTAGTTTGGCGTACCAGATGGCCGCTACATCTGATAGGGTCCTTCTAAATAATGAGAGTTTTTGTGCCCTAGATAAACCCATGGGCCTCAACACATCTGAAAACAGGCGGACATGCACAATCGGATCCCTGCTCCCATCAAATCTATCGATGTGAGGCATTTTGAATTTTTCTGGCAACCTGACTGAGCCTCAGTGTACCGTCCTCAATGTCGGGAATTGAATTGAAACCCTGGGATTTCTTCAAGGCTTTCTCAAGCCTAGCAATTTTGATCATGGCTGGATCAACTTCATTCATATCGAAGGGAATGGTTCCCGTAGGAGGTTGTACCGGAGGTCTGTAAGCTGAAGCTGTTGGAAACATCTCCTGAGGATCTGGGACCTGAGGAGTTTCCAGTGGTGGAGGGAGATCAGGATTTGGCTGGGCAGCCGGGACCGGATGTACAGTAGATGCAGATGCCCCAGATGGGCGTCGCAGATCAGCGATGACTTCATCCTGTGCGGCCATCCGTTGGTTGACCGTATCCATGGTCCTTTGGACTGCTGCCATCATGGCAGCAACTTCTTCTGTGTTTTGTGCTGGGTTCTGTGCCATTGTTGGACTGGATGAATTAGATGCTGGTGAGTGAACAGGAGTTTGCTGAGTGCTTGGTACTGATGCTGACTGTCTATTCCTTCTTCGTCGAGTAACCGGCGGGAGAGAAACTAACACTGGCTGACCGTCAACAAGATCTTGCGTTTTACAAAGCCTACGAGAACGAGTCCAAACAACTCGGGGATATCGAGTCTTTCTGAAGCTATGATGAAAAACTACCTAGCAAAAAGAAAGAAAGAAAACATATTTTAAAAAAAACAGCACACTTCGGCCCAATTTCTCAATTAATCACAACACGCAGCTGAACTGTGATCCCCACTGAACTTTGTTCTCAGACTGATTGCTCATTTGTACCACTGCTATGAACCACCCTGTATATTTCACTGTAAAAGCACATACCACATAAAAAGAACCAAAACACCCCTATGAGGGGTAGGGTTACCCTGTCCTAGATTTTGACATGATCTAGGTTGCACTATTTCAAGCAAGTGGTTTCATAACATCCTGTACGGGTAGCATCCTGTCCTAATTTGAATAGTCACTAGAGCGTACTATATGCATTAGGTCAAATAGTCACAAAGGGTACCTCAGCAAGACTACCTAATATACCTCCACACCTAACACCGAGAAGTGAAAGGAGGATCAAGCGGTACAGCGGTAATCCAGATCCAAGGGTTGTGTTCCCAACTTGACAGAGCCCATGACCGGTCAGCCTTTTGGCAAGCTTTGTAGGCAAGCCTCCGGCAAACCGTCCAGGAATAACAGATGGCAAACACAGGGACTTAGGCGCACCAATGCAAATGCAATGCAAAGAACATATTTATGTAGAAAAAATTTCACATCATGAAGTTTGAGTCAAGTTCTCTAATTCCCCAGCAGAGTCGCCAGAAACTGTAGCTTGGCTTTTCGCGCTCCCTTTCGAAAGGATGAATAGCCCTTACAGTTCGGACTCCACTTGTGTTGGTTCTGATTCTGATTCTGATTTCACAAGTGCAATGTGAAACAGTGAAAACACAAAAAGAGTCCAAATCCGGCAATTTCTTTTGGAAAATCGATGTTTGAATCAAATGCCAAAAATGGACTGCTTTGCGAGATATCAGAGTCGCCACCTAAATATTTATTTTTGGAAAATTTAGGAAACCCATGACTCGTGCCAAAGGCCATTAGTCCATCGTTACCAAAGTGTCTTGGTTCGGGAACTTAGATATGAGAGGGGAAGGTCAATAATTGAACACCCCACTCACCCGATCAAATATTGGCCTCTACTAAGCATGATGTGGTTTTTATATACAGTATATGCTCTTGTTCTATATGTAACATACAAGTATAGACTAATTTCACGAAAAGTTGGAACATTTGATTCCATGTTTGTTTTGAAAAAAATGTTTTGAATATGTATCACTGAAAATGGTGATCTCATATATACATGAATCAAAGTATCCCAATTCAAGTGATTAGCCTTCATCCACAGGCATTCAAACAGGTATATCAAATAAGCAGTTAGCCTCATGATAGTATGTTTGATATGACAGCATTCACACTTATGCAATATGCTAAAGCAAAAATGCTTACTTTAATGTCTGAAGGCGAGTCCAAAAAGAAAGCAAATAGTTAGAAAAAAAAAAAAAATGCATGATCCTAATTTAATGACTAATGCAACACATGAAACGTGCAATTAAGGTTTGGCTACTAGTATGGCATGTGAGTCAATTCAAGGCATGTGATAGCGCATGTATGCAAGTAAGGAGTTTGAATTTGACATTTGAATAATATGATGAGCCGAACTTTTATGCATGTAAACGAATGGATGCAAATCATGGAAAATGCTAATTAAACATGATGTCCCTAACCTAACCATCATAAGCAGTGAAAATAAAAGGGAGAAAGAATGGGGGTTGGAAGACATACAACTTATTACATATTTGTCCTCGCGAAGGAGGGTCCGAATGTCCAAATGTCCGAATAAATAATTATTACAAAGCCGAATGACTAATAAATGAAAGGGGCTGTCTAATTTATTACAATAATAATATGCAATGATTGCTCGATGCTCCTCAGGAATTATTTTGTCTGCCTTGCTGGGATTTGTTCTGTTTCACCCCTAGTTACTGCTTTCGACCAAAAGTGTATTGTTTTGCAATTTATTGGAGCCTTGCCGACCCCAAAACGCGACTCAGTCGAGCCCCAAATAAATCCAATACTTTGTTTTCTTGTGGAAATCTATTTTTTGTACCTGAGGTGAAACAGTGCAGACAGGGTATTCCTAGCCATGTTTGTCTTTTTTTTTACCCTTCTCTATCATAAAAATACTCAAGAGAGGGTTGGAATCATCTCCAAAACCATCAATTAGCAAGTTGATTGCTTGATGATCTCGATACAATTTGGACAATGATCAATAAATGCAATGAATAAAACCACCCCTCCCTCCTATCATGAAGTGAATTCAAGAAGGGAAGTAGAGATGCTTCAAGGTTCATCAAATATCATGAATTGATGTAAGACAAGCCTTGACACAATAGACTCGGTATAATCCGACCGAGTCCAATTAATCTTGTTAATTCTTGATGTCGGTTGTAATCCAATTTTAACCAATTTTTTAAGCCTTTTTTTTTTTTATTATCTTTCCATTTCTTTATCTTTTCTCCTGCTTGTGCAAAAGTGATATTTACGTCCACTAAGTCCAAAACGTAATAAAGAGAAACAAGCATCAACTTAACCCGAGAAACAAATCTTATTTTCTTCGGGGGAAATTACAAAGGAAGAGTCAGACTTATTTACAAGTGATAAGGGATTCCAAGTCAAACTCAAGATGTGCAACAAAGACTAGTCAAACTCAAAAGAGCGATAATGACTTAGAAAAACCCAAACTTGAGTGATATGACTTGAAATCCAAACTTGATAATAAGTGATAATGACACTTTCCTTGGTGATTTCCAAGGGTCAATTAATTCCTTAAAAGTGAACACACTGATGAATAAAAAGAAATGAAAAATAAAAGATTAGTATAAGAACATGTATACATTTGGGGTAGTGAACCTCCAAAGAATTTAAACCGTTAAGTATAGAACGTTTTATGCCTTTGGTAGTAAATCTCCTAAGAGATTAAACCAGTAAGCATAGAACGTTGTATACTTTTGGTAGTGAACCTCCTAAGCATAAAACGTTTTATGCCTTTAGTAGTGAATCTCCAAAGAGATTAAACCATTAAGCATAGAGCATTTTATACCTTTGGTAATGAACCTTCTAAGCATAAAACATTTTATGCCTATGGTAGTGAATCTCCAAAGAGATTAAACCATTAAGCATAGAGCATTTTATACCTTCGGTAATGAACCTTCGAAGAGATTAAACCATTAAGCATGGAAGAGTTCCTTTCTTATACTTGAACCACAATCTTAATTTTTCACAACTTTTTAATCGAAATAAGCAAAGAATGGAGGGAGGTTGCAGAGATAATTATGTGAAGTTGATTAATTGGTTAGTACAAACAAACTTGATATTTAAAACATAAATCATTGAAATAAATTAAACAGTCCCCTAAATAGCATACAATAGTGCTGAAATTAAGCTATAGAAAGCGAGCAAAATTAAATAGGATCAAGTTAGTAAACAAGTAGAAGGAATGGTGGCTAACCCCTCCACTTTTACAACTTCAAATCACATAATTTAGATGTTGAAAAAAGCCCCAAAAGAATTTGAGAGAAACCTACCACTTTTACTATTCACCGTCGAAGGTACTATTCACCGTCGGGGGTACTATTCACCGCTGAGGTTACTATTCACCGCCAGAGGTTACTATTCACCGCCAGAGGTTACTATTCATCTGGTGGGGTAAATTATTTAAAGTAATAAATTACAACAGTTTTATGCAATATTTAAATTATAGCAGATATGTGGGTGGTGCAGCCTTCCCGTTGAAACAGTAAAACAGTATTATATATAATAATAATAATAATAATAAATTACAACAGATATGTGGGTGGTGCAGCCTTCCCATTAAAGCGATAAAAACCAGTTATGAAAAGAAGTAAATGAAGTATTTAAACAAATTATATCACATTTTTAAATTAAATGAAAATTTGCGAAAACTCACATTTTGAGGAAATGATGAATTTTTTGAATCACAAACTTTCTTTGATTACTCTCAAGTCTGTGAAATGTGTTCTCAATTCTCAGTCCAAAATTTGGAATTACAGCTTTAGTGGTTGATTTTTGAATGGTGTATTGATGAAATGGAAATAAAAATATTAAAGAAAATATTTTATTTCCCCTCTCTCTCTAAAAAAAAAAACTAATTTTCTTTCTTTCTGATTCTTTTTCTCTCAAATTCTCTCGCACCACTTCATTTTTCTCTCTCTTTGATTCCCCATTCCTCCTCTTTCTTTGATTACTTTATATGCAACAACTAGGAAGACACAAACAAACAAATATATATTAATAATATAAATATTATATAATATATCTATATGCAATTGAGTCTAGCAGGCCAGCCAAACTCTCTCCACAACAAACTATATACATATAATATAATAAATATCTAATAGAATATATATGCATTATGTGCTTGGATTTGGATGTCGGCAGCCAGGGCTGACCGACATAAAATTTTTTATTTTTCTTTTATAATATAATAATAAATATATAATAACAAAAATATATACCAATTTATATAAAACACAAAAATATGAACAAACACATAAAATTAATGCAAAATTACAAAATACTAAACTAATAAAATATTTAGTAGTTTAAAACAATTGAGACATAATGGTGAAAGTTGGGATTAAATTTCAAATTCCATCTCTTTTACTGAGGATTCTGTGAGAAACACATTCTAATTGTCATCATCGGGTAATTAAAAGAAAGCGCCCAAGTCTTAAAGCCGGTCAAAATTGGGGTGTCTACATAGACCCACGATGGTGCCTTACTTTTATAACCAGTAGTGTAATGACCCCGAAACGTACGCCACAATTATCGGTAATTAATTACGCATTAAGATGAATTAATTGGGAATTTTCTGTTTGACTTAGAAAAAAATATATGTTGGAACTACAACTTCGGGACTGAAATTGACGATCGTAACGGGTTCGGAAAACGAAATTGAATATGCCTATGTGATACCGGGAATTTTTAGAACCATTTGGGACATTTAATTGAGGACTGAATTTCGTCTGATTCGTAGGCCATGTTTGGCTCATGTTTTTTTTGGCACAATTTAATATATATGAGATGTATGACTTATAGATAAGGATTGTGGCCTTTGTTTGACTCAACAAAAGAGAGAATAAAATATCTAAGAGGGAGAGAGAGAAGCAATTCGTGGAGAGAAGAGAGACCAAGAGGAAAGAAGAGCAAAGAAAGGGGATCAAATTACTTAACCATCTAAGGTAAGATTTTTCATGAATTAAGTTGTTCAATTCTTTGGCCTCTAGCATGTAAATTCAAGATTCTTAACATAAGTTCATGAATTTTTGTTCCATATGTCCTTACTTTCCATTTAGTTCTTTAATTGAGAATAATCTCCATGAATTTGAGTTGATGTGCATGGTTTATGAAATTTATGGTTAACATCATGGTTTTCTTGCATGATTTTCATTTGGGAAGGAGAACTCCATGAATTTTACAAAGAAGCTTTTATGTGCATCTTGTGGTTTTTCCATCTCATTCAAGGTTTGATCTTTTAAAGGATCCAGTGGGTTTTATTTTAAGAGATTTAATGCCTAAAATTGTTGTAACTCAAGTGTTTTTGGCCTTGGTTTTTGTAAGTTTTGAAGTTGTTTTGGCAAAGGAAGAGACCCATTTGTTTTAAACAGATTTTCGGGCTGGACTTTACCCAGACCGCTCGAGCGGCCCAACCCATTTTGCACACTGCAGTTCAACCGCTCGTGCGGCCTTGGCCACCGCCGAGCGCCAGCCCACCGCTCGAGCGGCCTGGGCCCCTGCTCGAGCGGCCCAACAATGTTCTCCCCCTTTTTCCTTTTTGATGTTTTCTAACTCTTGTGCCTTCTTATACTTGAATTTAACCTGTCATTTGCATCCATTTAGCACCCCAGTAGCATGTAATCAAGTAAAGAATAACATGGCATGAATACTTGATTTTATGAGATGAATTATGTAGAGTAAGACTAGTATGACATGAATTAACATAAAGAAAGAATAAAATGTGTGCACTATGTGAGTTAATGATGACATGTATTAAGGTAGAATAAGAATAGAATGACATGAACTTGATGCAATGGCTTTATGTATTGAAGAGTTGTGTTATATATGACGGTATTTGACAGGTCAAGACGTGAAGGCCGTACAACCGGTTCTGGAAGGCCACTGTAAGTAACATTTCTGTAAAGTTATGTTCTTATAAAGTCTGTTTCAAATGTGATACGTTAAGTTATGTTTCTAAATGTGAATTTGAATCTGTGAACGAATGTCCTATTTGCGAATCTAGTATGGCATCCATAGGAAGTCCCAAGTCATGGGGGACGGCACGTTAGTGCGGGTCCATGACCAGTTTACGAGATCTCGCTATCCACTTCATGTGGCAGTATGTGTTTAATCAGTATCCGGAACGATTACTCTAGTCGGAAAATGTTCAGTATACGTTATGTTCTGTGGAGTATGCCATTATGTTGTTCTATGAGATGATTATGTTTATGATGATTTGTTTTACAGATATATGATATTGCGGAATTCGTTCACTAACCCTTTACTTTAATGTTACTTGCTGGGCTTTAGCTCACCCCCGTATATATGTATTTATAGGTGAGGCAGTCTGGGAGCCAAGCCTAGGCGGAGTCTGAGTCGAGCCGCCGTTTTGAAGCCTACCTGATTATTTTGTGTGCCTCCGAGCTGGGGCTAGGCCTGGAAGGCCGTTTTGTGAGTTTTGTCATGTTATAATCTGTGGCTTTTGCCCGCGATGTATATGATCTTTTGATACATGTTTTGTATATGGACGTTTGGTACTTGTTATGTAAAGTTAGTGGGTAAATTAACATTTTTGGCATGTAAATGTATGTTCATATAAATGCACAGCTCTTTGGACTATTAGTATTTTGTATTCGCTTCCGCGAGCCCCGATTATTTATGTTTTGTACAGGAAGGCCTGTGGTAATCTAGGATTACTGGCCGGTCATGATGCCAAACTTCTAGGGGCGGGTTTGGGTCGTGACAAGTAGTGACTTGATCCCATTAGAAACCTTACTTCAATGGACTCAAGCTCAATGCTTATCCCGGACCTTTATCTAGATAGAGACAAACTCTTCTTGAGCCTTATCTTTATCTAGACTGAGATCCTCCTTGCTCTAGGACTTTTGTCCCTTATTCGCTCATATCGGATTTCGGTATCTCCGCTGATAACCTCGGCCTACTCGAGATCATTCGGCGCATGACCAAACCACGTGGCACCTTCGGTTGACATTTCGGCATCACCTTAGCCACGTGCTGTCATTCACAAAATACGTCCCCACAACTGCCCCCTAGGTTCTATTTCCTCGACAACTTGAGGTGATGGAATCTACACCATTTATCAATATAGCATGTCAGCTAAAATTCATTATTTTCTCTGGCTGAGATCATGACTCGTTAGCTTCACGTAATTTAGAATTAGTTGCCTATTCTATCAAGAACCAAGAATCAATGATCGATTTCTTCAAGCATCTCAGCTGAGATCGCTTCTCTAGCCGAGGTTACTACTTCATTAATCGAAAAGTTCAAGAGCTCTTAATTGTCCATGAGTTGTCACGTATAGTCTTTCCAACCGTTTCATATACGTGTCCTTCCTCTATTGGTTCATACTTGACACGCGCTATCAGGTCGCGTCGCCTCTGTCCATGCTGCCTAACAAGCACGTCATCTAAGGCCCCTCATTATGTTTTGCCACCTTTCCGTATTTTCAACAAAACTCTTTCTCTCTCTTTGCCTCTTCACTTTTGCAAAATTGCTTTCTTTCCCTGCACTCCAATTTTCTCTTTTTGAACTGCCATTTTCAAGCTCTCAAGCTCTGTAACTACTCCGTCCGTCACCGCTCGTGTAGCATTTTCCGTCATGTCGTCGTCTGACCCCAGTGAACCTCGTATAGGTGCCCCCAACCTTGGCCCCAATCAGTGAGTTCATAATTTCTTTCAAATCTCAGTCTTATTGTTTCTTCAACATACTTCCTCTTCGTACCTGCAATTGCACTTGTGTTGTCCTTCAATATGTATTCATGCTCTCATTTTTAGACATTGCAAATCAGTTCTTGTTCTTGAATCTGTTTTGCTGTTCTTCGTCATACTGGCATTATACTGTATCTGTTAACTGTGTTGTCATTTAAATCTGTCCCTGAACACTGCCTTGGATTTATTTAAATGCCATGAATTGATGCTTTAACGACTTGTCATGGCTTCTTGATGTTTGCATGCTTGCACACACCTATACACTGTTCACAAATTTATAATTTTCTTGTCACTGTCTTCGTCACATTGTTGCTTTCTTGCTTGTTTCCAGATCTTTTGTCTTCGATTCTTGTTCCTGTAGTTTCTAGGTTTGGGATGTGGTTCAGAACTCATACACTTAGGAAAAACTGAGACAAATTTCCCCTTATATCTTCAAAATTATTGCCCTTGTGCCTGTTTAAGGTTTATCTGAGGTTTGCAAAACCCAATCAGTTTCTTTTTCTCTGAAAAAACCATCACATAAGGTTTTAAGCCAAGATCATGGGTTTGTTTAGGTGGAAGGTAGACACCCTAGTTAAACTAGAGTACTTCCGCCAAGAATTCTCCATCCCAGTCGACGTCCAGATCAGGTTGGCTGGGAAGGTGGATTCTATCATACCTGATGGAGATTTCATGCCTTTCAGTAGTTGCTTTCATAGAGTGCAGACTGAGGTTCCCTTTAGACACTCTTTTCCGAGAAGTCCTTCACTATTACAAATTTAACCCCATGTAACTTGCCATCAACTCATATAGGGTTGTCAATGGCATAATCGAACCGGCACGCTGAGAAAAAGCCTGGATCACTTTAGTTGACATCCAGTATTGTTACACTATGTGTTGCCTTAAGTTTGACAAAGGCTACGTATATTACCTCAAATCCCGATCCACTACCTTCAAACTTATAGCCGACCTCCTAGATTCAAACAAGGGTGCAGAAGATGACTATCTGATTGTCTCGGGCAACTGGGAGTTTACACCAGATGACGATCTTCATCTCTTCCCACTGTGCCGAGTTGTGTCTAGAGAGAATGAGGGTAAAAACTTAGTCTCCCTGTAATTCCATTTAAGACTTGTAAATTTATCTATCTATACTAATGTTTGCTTTTTTTTTTTCAGTTCTTCTCCAGCCATCAAAAGATTTTTGCCAAACCTTCTTCCCCAGCAAAGTCCTCAAAAAGCTACTGGACTTGCCAGTTGAAAAACACAAGGCCCCATTATTGCTTGATTACATTCCGACCTACAAGTCTGCCCTGCCCGATGTTTCCCGCCGAAGCAAGACTCCACCTTCAGCAACAACTCCACCAGTTGCTTCCCCACCAAAGCCAAACCAGGCCTCTTCTTCAGATCTAGTTGAGGTTGCATCTACATCTGCCCTCTAGTCGTGATTCCACCTTCTCAGCGCCGACGCCAATGTCGAGCTCCACCAAACGTGCCAGCCGGCAGAACTTGTAGCCATAAATGCCGAGATTTTGAGACGTCGGCTTACGATCTAGCCAATCCCCCCATCGCCCTTCCTATAATCCACTTCGGCACCAGAGTTATCGTTACTGCAACTGCAGATGACATGGGCCACAACAAACCCGTTGTGGAGGACTTCTTGGCCGACCTTCCAGGAGTGGTTATTGTTCAGTCTTCACCATCTCAACCCTAATCCAAGCCTAAACCAAAAAAGGTGAAGATGGCTAAGGTAAAAGCCTCTGTCACCCAAATTGACTCCGAAGACACAATGCCAATCTCTAAACTGGCCGAGGTCGAGAAAAATGCTTCCGTCACCGAAAAGAGGCCTTTCGAGGCTGAGCCATCCGATAATCGGCAATCAAAACGGTCGAGGTCCGAAGGTGAAAAGGACCGAGGATTTTTCAATGCCGAGGAGCCCTGGGCCCTAGTGATTTCAATTGGCGACCGGCCGATGACAGTTGGTGATAGTGCGATTAACAGCATTAAAGTCGGCGCCGCTCTCTCCACCGCTGTTCTTCTGCCTACTGATCCAAATCGTATGGCCGAGATCATCGAATATGAAAACTTTGCCCTGATGATGCAGCATTCCATCCTAATAAGTCTTCAACATTTGTGCTTTTCATTTTAAGTTTTATACTTAGCAAAATTACTGACTTTGCTCATTTCTTTTCTTTTAGGCGATCCAGCACGCTCATTCCTTTGCAATGAAAGCTGAGGCTTTCAAGAAAGAATTGGTCCACGAGATCAAAGAGGCTGCTGGCTTCCTTACCTTCCTCAATAATGCCAAAAAAAAAATGAAGATACTGCTAGATTAGGCCAAGGTTGGTAAACAAACTCAAGAACAAGTCGAGAAAAAGGCGAAGGCTGCTAAAGCGGTGGCCGATGTGCTTAGGGCCGAGGCCAAAATTGCCAACGCCGAGGCAGAGCTGCAAAAGGCCTTGGTGACCAAGGTGGCTGAAATCAAGGCAGCTGATGAAAAGGCCTATGCCAAAGGCCAAGCCGACGTGCATGATACCTACAAGGAACAAGTAAACAAAGCCTGCAACCGAGGTTTTTATCTCGGTTGGATGTCTACTCTGAACAAGTTTTCTATCTCAATGGATTTCGACCTCTGAGATATTAACAAACTCCAAGTGCCTTTCCCTCCGCCTCCCAAACGATCGGGCGACGAGGCCGATGAAGAGGATGTCGAGTCTGATGACGCTGAAGAAGAGGAGAAGGTTGCTAATGGGGCCAAGTCCCCTACTCTAAATAAGCAAGTCCTTGACTTGACTCAAGATGAGGATGACGAGGTCACCAAGAGTTCCTCCTCCAGGAAGACCATTTCTGAAGCCGAGGTCCAGACTGCCGAAAAGGGTTTGGACCAAACACTTCAGGAGATAAATGCCAAAAACCAAGCTGAAAAGTCTGCCCAGGTGGCTGCCGAGGCTGAAACAACGCCAATTGCGAAGGAAAGACAGTTTGAGGAAAATGTTGGAAATTCATGCACTTAGGAGTTTTTTCCCTTTTTGCCTTTGAACTTTTAGTTGCTGTAATCTTTTTTCTTGCTTGTTGGGCCGAAGTGCCATTTCTGTAACTGAATAAGTAGTCTTCTATGCTAGCCCAAAGTGCCTTTTTGTCTTGACTTGAACAAGTTTTCTTTAAACGAATGCATGCCTTTGTTTCTTCTAAGTGTTGGGTGCTTCTCTTCATGTATGCTTATTGCTTTTGTTTTATGCCTTGTATGCTTCCACATTTAGAATATTTCTAAGTACAAGTTTCTTGTGTGATCACTTCGGGTTAGAATACCTCGGCTAAGCATCATCTTAGACTTGTTTTATCTCAGGTGCACCCTTAATTGGTCACCTCGAGCCAAATAACCTCGGAGTTCTCCTTTTACCGTGATCTCGGTCAAACCACATTAAAATATATTTTATTCAAAATATTTTTACAAATGTTCTTCCTTCATTTGTACTCGCTATCTTCTAGCAAGACTTCACCCATCCAACCCTTCCAAGCTTGACAGCTTGGTTGGTTATCTTGGGTAATGAATACCTCAGATACCCCTTCCCTTATTACCTCGGCTAACTTTAACTTGTAAATTGTTCTGAATTTTCAACAAGTGTCAAGCCCAGTCTAACTTGTAAATTTCTTCTAAAAATTTCAACAAATGCCAAGCTCTCAAGCTTATTTATCATTATGCATTTATGGTCTTAAGTTCACATTATGCGTTTATGGTCTTTTGTCGAAGTCAGATTTAAACAAAGATTAGCCAGGTGTTCGACCTTGGTTTCTCTATTAATATAACTAGAGCAAACTTAGTTCCATTCTGCTGACACATTAAGTAAGTCTGATTTTATTCAACTGAGTTCAACTCTGCCAATATGACAAGTCTAAGTTAATTCAACTTAGTTCAACTCTATCATATGCAAGTATAATTCAACTTTGCCATATAATAAGTCTAAGTTATTCGTCATGTTTCATTCAGAAACATCATCAACTTAGTTCAACTCTATTATATGCAAGTATAATTCAACTCGGCCATATAACAAGTCTAAGTTATTCATCATGCTTCAATCAGAAACATTGCTAACTTAGTTAAACTCTATCGTATGGCAAGTATAATTCAACTCTACCATAGATAAGTCTAAGTTGTTCGTCATGTTTCATTCGGAAACATCGTCATAGGACTGGTCAGTTCTATTGCACAAATTTCAAATTCATAAAAATCAAACTAGCATTTTATTATTACTTCGGCTAATAAAATTATGACATAAACTTCGAAAAACAAAAAACTAATGATAAAAAAATTTCAAATTACAAGTGTTCCAAGGTCTTGGCAACTCCTTGCCATTAGTGACTTCAAGCCGATATGCCTCATTGTTGGCAACCAAGATGATTCTATAAGGCCCCTCCCAATTTGGGCCAAGTTTGCCCTCTCTGGGATCCTTCTTGTTGTCGATAACTTTTCTCAAGACGAGGTCCCCAACCTTGAACTCTCTTGGGTTGACTTTTTTGTTGTAAGCCCTAGCAAGTTGTTGCTGGTATGCCTTTAGCCGAACTGCTGCTCTCTCCCTTCTTTTTTCAATAGATCCAAATCTCGGGCTAAGAATGCCTCATTGGTCCCATTTTCCACTCCCTGGGTTCTGATTCCAGGGATGCCGACTTCCAGTGGGATAACTACTTCAGTGCCATAAGCCATGGGATAGCGTAGTTCGATATGCCTAGAGCACATTGGGCAACTCTTCTACCCACTTCCCTTTTGCTGCTTTCAGTCTCTTTTTGATTCCATCCAATATAGTCTTATTGGATGCTTTTTCCTGACCATTGCTTTGAGGGAAACTTGGAGTAGAATAGTAGTCCTTCATTTTGTATTTTGCACAGAAGCTTTTGATTAGCTTACTATTAAACTGTGTACCATTATCTGCTATTATTGCCCTTGGAATCCCAAACCTGGTGATGATGTTCTTCCATATGAAGTTCTTCACATCAATATCTCGAATCTTCACAAGGGGTTCTGCCTCTACCCACTTCGTGATGTAGTCAGTTGCTACCAACAGAAACTTTCTTTGCCCAATTGCTTGGGGCAGTTGTCCAACAAGATCCATGCCCTACTAGGCAAACGACCAGGGGCTAGATACTGGCTTTAAATCTGCTGTTGGCTGATATATCAAGGGTGTAAACCTTTGACACTTCTCACACTTCCAGACATAGGCTTCCGTATCTTTCTGCATGTATGGCCACTAGTATACCTGAGATATGGCTCTATGAGCAAGTGACCTGCCCATGCATGGCTTCCACAAACTTCTTCATGGATCTCATATAAAAAATCCTCAACCTGGGATGGATGCACACATCTTAGAAGGGGCCTAGTGACGGATCTTCTGCAGAGATGGCCATCTGTTGACAAGCAGAACCTAGCTGACTTCAATCTGGTCTTATGCACCTTTTTGTAGTCATCCAGCAGCTTGCCATCCCTTAGGAACATTACTATTACATCCATCAAACTTGGATCCATCTCTACACACATTGCTTCATATTCTGTGATCAGTGGTTCTCCACTTGGACCTGACAAATAATCAACCATTATTGTCCTTGTCTCACTTGATTTCATTGTACTAGCTAGGTTAGCCAAGGTATCGGCATGACTGTTATCATCTCGGTAACCTGCTATAGCCGGTAATCCTGAAATAATGCTAGCAATCTAACAACTTCTTTGACATAGGCTATCATTCTTTCATCTCAGGTTGCATACTTGTCTGTTGCTTGATTCACAATAAGTTGGGAGTCACAGAAGATTACCACCTCATCGGCTTCCATTGTTGCTGCTAACTTCAACCCAGCAATCAGTGCCGCATACTCTGCTTCATTGTTTAAGGCCTTGAACCCCAAATGAATAGACTACTCTAACATTCGCCCATCTGGCGATACTAACACTACTCCTGCCCCCGTTTCTTGACGGTTTTAACTTCCATCAACAAACAGGCAGAAAGAGTCGCCGATGTAGATGTCGCAGGGCTTTGGTTTCTTTTTTCTTTTCTTTTTTTCTTTTTTTTTTCTGTTTTGCTAGAGTGGGGTTCTTGGGCCCCAGTTGGGTTTTTTCTTGCTCCCTTGGGCATCCTAGGTCATGGCTCATCGGAGTCCAACATAGGATGGCGCCAAGGGTGAAATCGGCCACAAAGTCGGTCAGAACCTGACCCTTAATTACTATTCTAGGCCTCAACTCCAAGTCATATTAGCCCAACACTACTGCCCATCTGGCTACCCTGCTTGTCAGATCTCTTTGTTACAACAGAGACTTCAAAGGATGCTCAGTCAGCACCACAATCTTGTGGGCTTGGAAGTAGTGATTCAGCTTTTTTGAAGCCATCTCCAAGGCTAGTGTCAATTTTTCCACGGACAGGTACATGGTTTTTGTACTTGCTAGGGTCTTACTTACATAATATACCGCCTTTTGTTCTCCCTCATTTTCTTAGATTACTACCGCGCTTACTGCATGTTTTGAAACTGCCAAGTATAGGAACAATTCTTCTCCAGGTATCGGATTTGACAGAACTGGAGCTGTTGTCAGGTACTTTTTCAAGTCGGCCAAGGCGACTTCGCACTCTTCTGTCCACAAAAAATCTGTGGCCTTCTTTAACAAACTAAAAAATGGTTTACACTTATTAGAACTTTGGCTGATAAACCTGTTCAGGGCTGCCGCATTGCCGGTCAAAATCTGGACCTCTTTGATTGACGTTGGGCTCTTTAAATCAAGAATGACCTTGATTTGATCTGGGCTTGCCTCAATGCCCCTTCTGGTAACTAAGTATCCTAAGAACTTACTAGACCCAACTCCAAATGCACATTTCGAAGCATTGAGTCAGAGTCGATATGTTCTCAAGATATCAAAAACTGCCTTCAAGTCGGCTAGATGATTCCCTGGTTTTTTGGTCTTCACGACCATGTCGTCAATGTACACTTTTATTGTCTTGTTAATTAGATGTTTGAACGTCTTGGTCACCAACCTCTAGTAGGTTGCTCTTGCATTTTTCAACCATAAAGGCATCACTTTATAGTAGTACAGCCCTTTTGGGGTGATGAATATAGTCTTCTTCTCGTTAGGGGGATACATTGTTATCTGGTGGTATCTCCTGTAAGCATCCAGGAAGCTTATCCTCTCATGCCCTGAAGTAGCATCCACTAGCTGATCAATTTTGGGCAGAGGGAAGCTGTCTTTAGGACAAGCCTTATTCAGGCTGGTGAAGTCTACGTAGACCCTCCACTTCCCATTCTTCTTTTTCACAACTACTGTGTTGGACAGCCAGGTTAGGTAGTTCACCTCTCGAATGGCCTTGGCTTCTAACAGTTTGTCCACTTCCTCTTTTACTGCCTCTACATAAATCAACGTTGGCCTTCTTGCCCGCTGAATGATAGGTTTAGCTGACTTGTCTACATTGAGTCTATGGCAAGTGACCTCGGGGTCAATGCCAGGCATCTCGTATAGCATCCAGGCAAACACTTCTATGTTTGCTCGCAAGAAAGCCTCCAACTCTCTTTTCCTCCTCTTCGGCTAAGCCTGAGCTAAGAAGGAAGAAACGCTCTATATCATATTCTTTTACTAAAATCTTCTTCAAGGCTTCCTCACTCTTGTCAGCCGGCTCTTTGCCAACGTCATCCAAGACCTCCATGTCCTCGTCTTTAATTTCTACTGTTTCTGCCTTTTGCTTGCACGTGATCCCCTTTGACCTCCTCAATTCCATGCTACGTTGGGAACCACAGCAACTGGTGCAATGTTGAGGGAATAGCCCTCATCGCGTGCAACCACGGTCTTCCTAAGATAACATTGTAAAGAGAGCGGGTGTCAATTACTGTAAACTTTGTGCTTACCTTCTTTGTGTCTGCCTGTACTTCCAAATTCATGGCTCTTAGAGGCCACGTCGGCGTTCCATTGAATCCAACCATCGGGCTGTTAGATTGTTCCAGATCATCTGGGTGACGGCCAAGCTCCTTGTAACATCTTACATATATGATGTCACAAGAACTGCCTTGATCAACTAGTATGCGCCTTACCTGGCAGTCCCTAATCTTCAGTGTTATCACCAAGGCATCATTGTGTGGATGCTACACCATATCTAGGTTTGCCTCGGTAAAAGAGACCATTAGTCCTTGGTACTCGTTGGTCCTAGGCTTCTTTTGTTGGACCTGATACACATACTGCAGGTGCCTCACTCTCTAAGTCTCCCTACACACCTCATTCTCATTAACCTCTGAGTGAATAACATTGATCACCCGAGGTCCATCTGCTTGTTGTAGTGGCGGTGGCAAAGGTGGAGCTGCCAGTGCCTAGGGTAGTCTTGCCTGTTCTTCTCTTGTTATGGCCTCATCTACTAGGTTTCGCAGATGACCCTGTCTAACCAAGTCCTCCAAGTGCGTCTTCAGAGCCCTGCACCCTTGAGTCAAGTGTCCATCCTCATTATGGTAGGCACAGTGTTTCCCAGGGATCCTTTCCATAAACTCGCCAAGGACCCTCTTCGGCGCTCTATAATACGGCTGGTTCTTGATTCTTTCTAGAACTTTGTAAACCGGGATCCGAAACACAGTGGTGACTGCCTGCGCAGCCCTCAACCCTATCTCCTGTCTGTTAAAACCAGTGGTACCTAAGCCGCTCTTCGGCGAGCCGTTTCTCTTCTCTTGTTTCGGCGCTTTTGTTCCCCGGGGTATCCTCTTCTACTTTGGTGTATTTTTCAATTCGAGCCATAAGCTTCTCCATACTTTTTGGTAGAGTTTTCGCCAGTGTCTTCTGAAGAGGGCATTCATCCTCTAGGCCGTTCTTAAAAGACACGACCGCCAGCTCCTGGTTGCATCTCAGTATTCAATTGAACACCTCATAATACCTTTTCGCATATGCCCTAAGGCTTTCACCCACACCAATTTTCAGAGCTGTTAGGGAGTCTACCCTTAATGGCTGCAACTTGTTCATAACAAACCTGGCTACAAACATCTCAGTCAGGCCTTCCCAACTCTTCACAGTTCCTTTCGGTAACTTGTGGAACCAATCTGATGCGATTTCCCCAAAAGATGAGGGGAACATCTTGCATAGCAACTTCTCGTTCTCGGTATACAAAGCCATTGAATTCAGATATAAGTCGACATGAAAGTTCGGATCAAACTTACTGTCATAAATCTGGAACCTCGGCATATAGAACCTCTTTGGGGCCTCAAACCTATCTAACTTCACTGAAAATGACATTCTTGACTTGATGGGGGATGTGACCTCGGCGTTTTGTTGCCTCTTCTAGGAGGTAGTCTCTCAAATCCTCCTTAGTTCGTCCGGGAGCTCAGCGATCAATAGATTTCAGCCTTTTTGGCACGCGGCTCCCGGCATCGTGGTGTGTTCTCTTGGATTTTTCTTCACTCACTGTATCAAAGAAAAGTCCCTTCCCCTAGACGTGCCGATGTTCTTTGACATAAGTTCCCTTGGTATGAGACATCATCTGAGACTCGCCTCTCACTGACTTTGCTCGCTCGACATCCTGTGAAGGTCGATGTGAACGTTCCTTCTCCTTGTCATCCTGGGGGACTACTGGGATTGCTCCCTGCCCCCTTTCTGGGAATTGGTCTTGGCCGCTGGTATCGGCGTGTCCTACAACGGGTACGATGGTTGCATCACATTGTTTTGCATCATGAAGTTGACAACTGATTGTAGGTCTGCCAACTTGTTTGCCATCCCCTTCATCTCGCTGTCTCTTTTCAAGCATCTATCCTTCCATACCTGAAGGTCACTTTCGTTGTAATACTCTTCTCGGCCTGCTTTCTTCGAGGCATCTCCCTCTTTGCCGACGTCCTTCTCCTCAAGATTCTAATCTCGTGCTCCTTCATTATGGTTTTCTTCCTCGATGTTAGGATCGTCATGTTTACCACTCCTCCTTAGGACATCGTTCTCGATCTCTTCTCCTTGCCTGTTGTTGGACATCTATTCTCCTTAAGTTCCCACAGATGGCGCCAAATTGTGGGTGTTGATTTCCGACCACACAACCAAACGGGGAACTCAGCTAGAGAGCACCGACATAATAGATTAAACCGAACAACCAGCACAAGAAGATGAGAATCCGGCGGTGGTTTGTCCACTCAGGGGCACTCCGACGATTAAGTCAATAATCAATATCTCTCAAAGATAGCAAATTGTGCTTAAACTCACAAGAAAGAACTTACCTTAGACCCACGAGGGTGCCTTGCTTTTATAACCAGCAGTGACCTAATCCCATTAGAAGCCTCACTTCAATGGACTAAAGCTCAATGCTCATCCTGGACCTTCATCTAGATAGAGATAAACTCTTCTTGAGCCTTATCTTTATCCAAGCTGAGATCATTCCCTGCTCTAAGACTCTTGTCCCTTATCCACTCATCTCAGATTTTGGTATCTCTGCAGATAGCCTCGGCCTACCCGAGATCACCTCGGCGCATGACTAAGCCACGTGGCACCTCAGTTGATACTTCGGCGTCACCTTAACCATGTGCTGTCATTCACAAAATATGTTCCCATAATGACCACAGATTTCTTATTTTTTATTTTTGTTTTTAGTTATTTAATTGGTACAATATTTGAAGTGACAAGATAAATATACAAAAAGTTACAATAATGGAATAAATTTGAAAATATGATTTTCAAAATAATGCTATGGAATTGCCAGGGGGCCGTCAACAAAACTTTTCGAAGGAACTTCAAAAAACTCACCAGAACCCACCAACTTGATGTGGTTGCTCTCTTTGAAACCAAGGTTATGTTCAATGTAATGGGTCATTTCTTCAACAACTTAGGTTACACATCATCCACTATTGTTGATCTTGTGGGCAGAGTTGGCGGCATTTGGCTCATCTGGAACCCCAAGCAAGTCTCTGTTAGTGCTTTTGTAGCTAACCAGTAGGTGATCTAAGCCACTGTGAAAATGAAGGATTATGAAGACTGGGTTCTGGCTGCCGTTTACGCAAGCCCCAATCCTAGGCTTCGACAGACATTATGGGAGGCTCTGGAGGACACAACCAACTCTATGACAAAACCTTGGCTCATTGCTGAAGATTTTAATGAGATAAGTGGGAAAAACGAGAGAATAGGCTTTTCCCAAAATAACTAATAGGGTAGAAGCTGAAAATTCACTGAGAACATAAATCGATGTGGACTTATGGATCTTGGTTGCATGGGCCCCAAATTCACTTGGACTAATAATCGTAAGGGGATGGCTAACACCATGGAAAGGCTTGACCGAGCACTATGCAATGAAGACTGGAGAACTATGTACCCAGAAGGCACAGTCAGAAATCTTCCTCGCACCTACTCCGACCACTCTCCTCTCATTATCTACACTAAAGGTATGACTAAACTCTCCCCTTTTAATTGTCCTTTCTGTTTTGAAGCTTTTTGGCTTTCCCACCCCCAGTACAGAGATGTTATTTGTTCTTCTTGGAAACGTGATGTTTCCTTGAATAACAATCTACATCAAGTTGCTGTTGACTCCATTTCTTGGAATAAAAATATTTTTGGAAACATATTGAAAAGAAAAGGGTGATTACTTTCACGGATTGAGGGTATCCAAAAATCTCTATCTAGTCACTTCTCTCACAATCTGTTACTTTTTGAAAAAGATTTAATTTGCCAATATAACAAGACCCTCTTTCAAGAGGAGATTCTCTGGTTTCAAAAATTTAGAGTGAATTGGATTACTCAAGGTGAAAGAAACACTAGATATTTTCATATATCTACTATCACTAAAAGAAAAAAAATTAAGGATTGATTCTTTGCGTAATGACAATGGGGATTGGCTATCTGAACCACAAATGGTGCAAAATCATATTCAAGACTACTTTAGAGGTATGTTTCAACCAGAACCTGTCATCAAGCTTAACCACTGATGTAACATAGCCTACAACAGCTTATCTCTTGAGGAGAATTTTCGGATCTCCAGAAGGCCCACAAATACTGAGATATGGGAAGCAGTCGAAAACATTAATGCTTTTAAAGCACCCAGGAGGGGTGGATTCCAAGCAATATTTTACCACAAGTTTTGGGATGTTATTGGCAAAGATATGTGTGCTTTCATTAAGACGTGCTACAATGAGAAGCATATCCCTCATGAGATAAATAGAACCCTCATCGCCTTCATACCTAAGATTGAAAACCCAGAAACCATTAAACAATTCCGCCCTATTAGCCTTTGTAATGTCTCTTATAAAATCCTTAGTAAACTCCTTGTTAATAGACTCAGACCTTTTCTTCCTAACCTCATCAGCCCTAATCAAAGCAGTTTTATCCCTGGGCGCTCAACCCATGATGATGTCATCATTACTCAAGAGCTTATCCACACTTTGAAAGACGGTAAAGGAAAGGTTGGCGGTCTCATTATTAAGTTGGACCTTGAGAAAGCTTACGATAAGATATCATGGGAGTTCTTGAAAGAAACCCTATGTGAATTCAATATGAATAACCATTGGGTGGATCTAATCATATCTTGTATTTCTTCTGTCAACTTCTCACTATTGTGGAATGGTGAAACCATGGAGGAATTTACTCCTAGTAGAGGCTTGAGATAGGGTGACCCACTTTCTCTATATCTGTTTGTCTTGTGCATGGAACGACTCTCGAATATGATCAGACATAAAAGTGGAGAACAAACTTTAGAAGGGCATTAAAACAGCTAGAAGAGGTCCATTTATATCCCACTTTTTCTTTACTGATGACCTTCTCCTATTTGCGCAAGCTGATCAAGTCAATTGTGAAACTGTCATGAATACTATTAATGAGTTCTATGTCAATTATCAAAACAACTAGTTAACCTACAAAAAAAAAAAAAATTGTTCATCTCTCCCAATGTGGAAAGCAGGAAGGCCAGAGAATTGAGTAACTATTGCGACATAGCTCTCACAGAGAATTTGGGAAAATATTTAGGCGTCCCTCTTCTTCACAGTCGGGTTAATCGACACATTTACAACAACATCTTGGTGAAAATCTAGCAGAAACTTTCCAACTAGAAAGCTAATACCTTATCCTTGCTGGTCGAACAACCATTGTCCAGGCTGTCTCTTTCTCCATCCTCTCCTACATTATGCAAACAGCTAAACTCCCCCAAAGGATATGCAAACAAATCGACAAACTCAATAGAAACTTCTTGTGGGGAGATTAGAATAATAAGAAAAAAGTCCATTTGGTTAGCTGGAAACAGGTTTGTAAGAATAAACAAGAAGAAAGCCTTGGCCTCAAAAGAGCTAAGGATCAGAACATCGCTCTTTTAGCAAAACTGGGATGGAAAATGATTAGTGAACAAGAATCCAACTAGGCAGCAGTTTTGAAAGGCAAGTATCTCCAAAAAGAAGCCCTGTTTGACTGGCCTACTACTCGAGCGACTTCCCACACTTAGAGGAGCATCATCAAGACTAGAGATCTTCTAAAAAAGAGAGTCAGGTGGACAGTAGGTGATGGTAAAAACAAATCATTCTGAAATGACTATTGGTGTGGAGAAGGCACCATTGCAGCTCAATGCCCTGGAGATCATTCTTCACAATTTGTGATAGTAACTAACACTCCACACTAGAAAGGGACATCCACAAGAAATTTCTCAGTAAGTGCAGCTTATAACCTTTTAGCCAACACTAATACGAGTACTAATATGGTTAGTTGGAACTGGATATGGAAGCTGAAGATACCTAAAAAATTAAAAGGTTTTTCCTGGTTGCTATTCCACAGCCGTCTATTAACAAATGAACAACAACACATCAGAGGATTAACTAATGATAATAGCTGCCCTAGATGTAACTTAGCTACTGAAGACCTTAACCACCTCCTCAAAGAGTGCCCCAAAGCTAAGGCAATTTGGCATACTAATGTAGGCTGAAAAGTACCACATTGAGGCCACTGAAGTTACATTTTTTGGCTTTCAATATTGTTTATTTAGTGGAGATGATGTGTTTTGTGCACTTGTACAGATTTGGCAGGTAACACTCAAATTCAATCAAAAAGTGCGCGAAAGCAGATTCTCTGACCAAGAAGCGAAAAATCCAAGCCAGCCACCCCACCGTACATGTAGCCAAGCAGCACCGCATGTTCGGCCCACTACCGCTCGAGTGGCCCACATAGGCGCACGAGCGGCCCACCTAGGGATACATGCGTAGAATTTTGGGTCTATTTTGCTGAGAATAAAAGGAAGAAAAATAGGCTAACCTAGGGTTCAAAAATTACTTTGAAGAAAATGGAGACTAGGTTTTTAAAGAGGTGATTTCTTCTCAAGCTAAAAGCACAACTTCTATGGGGGCTTCTTCCTCATCCTCTTCCTCTTCCCACTCCTCCATGAGTGGCTAGTCTTCTTTTCTAGGGTTTTGATGAAACCCTAGCCATTTAATAGGATTTTTCATAAGTTTTGATTGTGAATCGGTTTGAATTAATGTATGGATGATTTAGAAGTTTTTACTCATTGTTCTTTTCATCTCGTCAAGTATTTTACTCTCTGTGATTGTTTAATGCTTTTCATACATTAGTTTTCTTTGTGTTTGTATTCAAAGCACGAGATAAGTTATGCTACGAGAGACGGGTTGTGTTGCTACCTTAGTTTAAAGCAAATGCCTCGTACTACTCGAAATGACTCGTGCCTGTACGTTGAATGCAACAACCCTCTTGATCAATATTTCAAACTTTTAGTCGTGAAATATTGGGTATTTCAAACCGGATTGCAATTGATAGCCAATGTTTAATCTCGTTTGTATGGTTAGTGGTGAATTCTTTGCCCTAGGATTTTTTCCAAAAATTAATATCTCAAACCCTAATTTCAATTATCAATTTCATCTAATTCCTTTTTAGTCATAAAATCTCTTAATCTTTTTAATCAAAATTAATTTAGGAATTTAGCGATTAAATTAGTCTAATTTCAAAATTGTCCCTGTGGATCGATACCTGGAGTTGCCATTATTCTAAAAGAATTTGGTATAATTTAGTGTTTAATTTTGGTGTGTGTAATGACGCACCAAATTTTGGCGCCGTTGTTGGGGACTCTGGCGAAATTAGTTAATTTAAAGTTACATTATTATTTTAATTTTGAGTTTATGATTTTATGTTTTTGTGTTACTAAGTGTGTAGGGCGTTTGAAAGTGGAGCTATCACCGAGGTGCAAGCGGAGCGCAATCGAGCTCTAACAAAAAAAAAAAAAAAACAAACCGCAACACTAAAGTGCTAAAAAAAAGAAGAAGCAAACACTCGTAAGCAAAGCACCAAAGTGCTAAAAAGAAAGACAAAGCTCAATTGGAGGTTGGAGACAACATTTACACGTCAAGTACACGCAAGACGAGTAAAGCGTTTTCGTTAAATTGCTGTGAGTATTCTCTTCTTTGGTATTTTTGCTTTCATAACTTAGTGCACAGAGTCAGAACTTAGTGTGTGTATGTGAGTAGTGTATGCACGGGCGTCGTTCTTGTCGCCCTGAATTGTGGTGTTTGGACCTTGAACTAGAAAGGACTCTTAGGAAAGTTAGAGCCTCTGCCCATGTTCTCAGGCTTGAATATTTATATCCATACATTGAGCCATTAGAGATGGAAAATCCAAATGTCCCGAATAGGCCCAACCGAACCCTTAAGGATTATTTCACACCCACTATATATACATCACCATCATGCATCCAATTACCCGACACCACTGCTGTTCATTATGAGATTAAGTCCATACAAATGCTCCCATCATTCCATGGACTAGCTCATGATGATCCTTATAAACATTTGAATGAATTTTTGAAAATTTGCTCTACAGTGAGGATCCAGAAATTCACAAATGAGGCCTTAATGCTGCGATTGTTCCCATTCTCATTAAAGGACAAAGCCAAACACTGGCTGAACTCCTTACTTGCTAATTCAATCACAACTTGGGACCAATTATAGCAGCGGTTTTTGGAGAAGTACTTTCCCATTGGTAAAACCAACCAACTTAGGCGAGCCATCACCAATTTTGCTCAGATTGATGGCGAGCAATTTCATGAGACGTGGGAAAGACTTCGTGACCTTCTCCAATAGTGTCCCCACTACCAAGTGCCTGATTGGCAACTTGTGCATACCTTTTACTATGGCTTAACTGAGCCTCACCGCCAAATGGTGGATTCCTTTTGTGGTGGGACATTCATGTCCAAAAATGATGTCGAGGCATGGCAATTGTTTGAGAACATAAGTGATAATTCCCTTCACCATGCCTCTGTAGCCCGGCAAGTCTGGCAACCAGTAGTTGGAGCCCCGAAAAGAGGGGGCATTTATGAAGTCGGACAAAACCTAGAGTTAGCCCAACAAGTAGAGGCATTGTCCCACAAAATGGACCAATTAGTAGCTGCGGGACATGGCTCTACACAGCAAGATTAGCCACAATTTCACGAGACATGTGCTATTTGTGTGAGCCGTGCTCATGACTTGAGTGAGTGCCCTTTGGCATCACAATTTTCGGAGTTAGTCCAAGAGAAGGTGAATGCGACTCAAGGATTCTCCAACCCGGATAATGATCCATACTCCAACACATACAATCCGGGATGGAAAAATCACCCTAATTTTTCATGGTGACCTCCTTCACAAGGAACTTCTTACAACCCTCCACCACCAAGGCAGAATTTTAATAATTTTGCCAACCAATCTTCTTACCGACCCCTACAACCTTATCGGCAACCACAGCCCCTGCCTGTTCCTCAAGGCAACTCTGCCTTTGAGACTCATGTGTTAGAAGTTCTCTCAGAACTTAAGGGGTTAGCACCAGTAGTTAACTCCCACACTCTTTCCATTGCCAAGCTAGAGGGTCCAATTAGGTCAAATGGCTAACAACATGAATAGGAGAGATGAGGGAAAATTATCGAGTCAGACTGTGGCCAACCCTAAGGGTCAATACGGGGCAGAGGGGTCGGGTGGGAATGGAAAGCACCATGAGCAGGTGCAAGTGGTGATTACCTTGAGAAGTGGGAAGGAGTTAGAGCCTCAGCCAGTTACATCTGATGTAACTAGGGCTAAGAAGGGTGACCACGGTAGTATATCCATTGAAAGCAAGGGTGAAGGAAAAAATGTCTTGATACACCATCCCCTTTTAATAAGAATGCGACATCCATGGAAGCAATGATGGAGGTGTTTAAACAGGTAAAAATCAACCTCCCCCTGTTGGAGGCGATTAAGCAAGTACCCTTCTATACTAAATTTTGAAGGACCTTTGTACACAAAAGTGTAAATCTAGGACACACGTGTCCCAAAAGGTCATACTCACGGAGCAAGTAAGCTCCATCTTGTTGAATGACACCCCCCTAAGCTTAAAGACTCGAGTGTCCCAACTATTGCATGCATTATAGGGGACCATTTCATTGATAGGGCCTTGTTGGATTTACGGGCTAGTGTCAATTTGTTGCCGTACTCTGTGTACGAAGAATTTGGGCTTGGCGAGTTGAAACCCACTATTGTTACTCTCCAGTTGGCTGACCAGTCCCTTAAAGTACCATGCGGCATGATTAAGGATGTGCTAGTGAAGGTCGATAGGTTTTATTTTCCTGTTGACTTTTTGGTTTTAGATATGGAACCAGTAGCCAACTCTAGGAAGCAAATCCCGATGTTATTAGGTCGACCTTTCTTGGCTACAGCCAATGCATGCATCAATTGTCATACCGGCGTTATGGAAGTTTTATTTGGGAATATGCAAGTGAAACTTAATGTTTTCCCAGTATCCCAACAACCCCATAAGAGATATGAGTGCTTATTTGTGGATGTTGTGGATGAGATTATAGAGGAAGCTTTACCCTCCATTCTTGTAGAGGACCCTTTAGAGGCTTGTTTAGCTCATTTTGGGTTTGAGAATTTTGATATTGATGGGTCGGTGGAGGAGGTGGTGAACGCTTTACTTAATGCTTCTTCTACATCGGATTTTCCTCCGTGGAAAGCCCGGTTTGAGTCACTTCCTCCTCTGTCGAGAGAGTCAGCCATACCATCTTTAGTCACACCACCTACACTTGATTTGAAGCCACTCCCGACCACACTCAAGTATGCATTTTTAGGGCCCCAGGATACTTTACCAGTCATGATTGCATTTGACTTGACTACAGAGTAGGAGAGTCAGTTAATGAGTGTTTTCGTGGCACATCGGAGTGCTATAGGGTAGTTGGTGGCTGATTTGAGAGGGATAAATCCCTTCGTGTGCATGCATTATATACATCTAGAGGAGGACACCAAACCTTCTCGTGAAATGTAACGGAGGCTTAATCCTAATATGAAAAAGGTGGTGAAAAAGGAGGTGTTGAAACTGTTAGATGCGGGTATTATATACCCCATCTCGGATAGCAAGTGGGTGAGTCCCACACAAGTGGTGCCCAATAAATCGGGTATCACTGTAGTTGAGAATGAGCAAGGAGAGTTGGTCCCCACACGAACCACTACTGGGTAGCGAGTGTACATTGATTATAGGAGACTGAACTCCATGACTAGGAAGGATCATTTTCCCTTATCTTTTATTGATCAGATCCTAGAGCGGTTAACAGGGTAGAGCTACTATTATTTCCTGGATGGCTATTCTGGTTACAATTAAGTTCCTGTGTATCCGGATGACTAGGAAAAGGCCACTTTCACATGTCCTTTTGGCACTTTTGCCTATCGTCGAATGCCCTTTGGGCTTTGCAATGCACCAACGACCATTCAACAGTGCATGATGGCTATCTTCTCAGACATGGTGGAGAAATTCTTAGAGGTCTTCATGGGTGACTTCTCTGTGTTTGGGCCGTCTTTGAGGAATGTCTCCAGAACTTAACTCAAGTCCTTATTCATTGTGTGGAGACAAACTTGATTTTGAGTTGAGAGAAGAGCCATTTTATGGTTTGCGAGGGTATAGTGTTAGAACACATTGTGTCCCCTCGAGGTATAGAGGTTGACAAAGCTAAGGTTGACCTCATTGCAGGCCTTCCTTTACTCACTTCTGTGCGTCAAGTTAGGTTGTTCCTAGGGCACGCAGGTTTTTACAGTCGATTCATCAAGTATTTTAGTAAAATATCA
Organism: Camellia japonica; assembly: GCA_030407325.1. Classification (NCBI taxonomy): domain Eukaryota; kingdom Viridiplantae; phylum Streptophyta; class Magnoliopsida; order Ericales; family Theaceae; genus Camellia; species Camellia japonica. The sequence goes on from JAPPVO010000029.1 coordinate 150,148,917, forward strand.
CGTCCTTTGTGTAGTTTACTTGCTAAGGACGTACCTTTTGTCTTTGATGAAGCTTGCCTTAAAGCCTTTGAAACATTGCGAGCGGCCCTTTCTACTGCCCCGATCATGCAATCTCCTGAGTGGTCCCTTCCTTTCGAAATCATATGCGATGCATCTAATTATGCCCTCGGCGCCCTCTTGGGCCAAAGGGTGAATAAAGTGTCCCATGTCATATCCTATGCTAGTCGTACTCTTTCTAATGCTCAATTTAACTACACTACCACTAAGAAAGAGTTACTAGCTGTTGTCTTCGCCCTAGATAAATTCTGGTCCTATGTCCTAGGTTCCAAGGTCATCGTCTTCACTGATCATGCCGCTTTGCGGCATTTACTATCAAAGAAAGAGACCAAACCTAGATTGATTATGTGGATTTTACTCATTCAGGAGTTCAACCTAGAAATCTGATACAAAAAGGGATTTGAGAATGTAGTTCCGGATAATCTATCAGGCATCTTTATTGAGCACAAGAGTGATCCCTTAGCCTTGCACAACTCGTTTCTAGATGGGCAACTTCTTACGATCTCACACATGACCCTCCCGTGGTTTGCTTATATAGTGAATTACTTGACAATTGGTCGAATTTCGAAAACTTGGTCTAAGCAAGACAAAGACTCATTTTTTTCACAAGCCAAGCATTATTTTTGGGAAGACCGAGAATTGTTTAAGTATTGACCAGATCAAGTGATTCGGTGTTGTATGCCTGAGAGTGAAACCCATAGCATATCACTTTTTGTCACTCTCATGCATGTGGTGGGCATTTTAGTGGGCAGAAAACTACCGCCAAGGTTTTACAATGTGGGTTCTACTGACCCTCTATCTTCAACGATGCCCATAACTTTTATAGGGCTTGCAAGCGTTGTCAATGAATGGGCTCTATGTCACAGCGAGATATGATGCCGATGACCCCAATTTTAATTGTTGAGATTTTTGATGTTTGGGGCATTGACTTTATGGGACCCTTTCCACCATCCTTTGGCTTTGAATACATTTTGGTGGCTGTGGACTATGTCTCCAAGTGGGTAGAAGTAGTGGCAACCAGAACGAATGACCACAAGGTTGTGGTTAAATTCCTCCATGAGACTATTTTTTGTCATTTTGGGTTTTTACGTGCCATAATTAGTGACGGTGGCAAACATTTTTGCAACTGATTCTTTGAGGCATTAGTGCGCAAATACATGATCACTCACAAAGTTGGCACTCCCTACCATCCCCAGACTAGTGCTCAGGTAGAGGTTTCTAATAGGGAGGTTAAACACATCCTTGAGAAAACTGTGAGGCCCGATAAAAAAGATTGGTCCACTAGGTTGATTGATGCACTTGGGGCCTATCGCACTCCATATAAGACACCCATCGGGATGTCTCCATATAGGATTGTGTTCGGGAAACCATGTCATTTCCCTGTTGAGTTAGAACACCGAGCTTTGTGGGCCATTAGGAAGTTCAATTTTGATATGGCCAAAGTTGGTGACCACCGGAAGCTCCAACTTAATGAGTTAGAGGAGCTCCGCAATGATGCGTATGAGAGCTCTAAAATTTACAAGGCTAAGACTAAGGCATTTCATGATAAACATATTTCTCGTAAGTCCTTCGAGCCTTACCAAAAAGTGTAGCTATTCAATGCCAAATTGCGGTTGTTTCCAAGTAAACTTCAGATGGCCCATATGAGGTTATAGAAGTCTTTCTGCACGGGGCGGTTGAGATTAAAAATCCACAAGATGGTATGACCTTCAAGGTCAATGGCCAAAGATTGAAACATTATGTGGATCGTATTGAGAAAGGGGAAATGATTGAGGTTGTCCACTTGACAGACCCAATATATCTTCCATAGTGATTACTTTGAGTCTATGAGACTTTAATTCCTTTAAAGGTGTAATTCCTTTGGTGTTAGTCATGCCCGAATAGCATCTGACGGTCTGGTATAGCCACCTAACTGTGTTTGTAGTGAGTTCCTAGGAGACCAACTTAGACGGTGGAAACTAGAGTTTGAATGACAAAGCCTAGAACGCAAAGGTTTAGAATTTCCGAGACTAAAGTCTGGTTTAAATACCCAAGGGTGTGGAGATTGCTTCCAAACCACCCTGGCTTAAACTCTGTATGGCAGCCCCATAGGTCAAGTTAGCTTTATGCGCCTCAATTCTGGATACCGAATCAACCTAGTCTGTCACTCTGTTGGAGAATAGGAAAAGCTACAAACATTGTTAAGGAGAAAAAGTAGTACCCTGGTTTTCGCGTGAAGATTATACCTGTGTTGCGCCTTTTAGTATTTTCGATGTTCTATTTTTTTTATTTTATTGCATTGATGGTAGAAATGCTTTATTGTGATTGGGTTTTTATTTAAAATAAAATTTCAAAAAAAAAATGGTTGTACTTGGTTTATAAAAAAAAATTGCAACGGACCGCACGTGTGGCCTAAATTGGTGTACGTGTAGAGAGACCAAGCATGGGCGCACGAGCGAATGTCCAGGATGCATGAGCGGCCCAAGCCCAATTGGCTACTACACAAACGCCGCAAAAGCGGCCCAATTCCGCCGTTGGAGCGGCCCAAAAATAGGTGCTCGTGCGGCCCCAATGGGCGCATTAGCGGTGCAGTAAAAAAAAAAAAAAAAAAAATTTACCGCATGAGCAGCCCAGGCCCAAAAGCATTCTGTTTTCACACCGTAGGAGCGGCCCAATTCTGCCGCACAAGCAACCAATAAATAAGCGCTCGTGCGGCCCCCAAAAAAAAAAGAAAGAAAATTAAAACTTGCAGATTTATTTTTATTTATTTTAATTTTTATTTACTTATTTTATTTTTTTACTTTATTTTATTTCTTCTTCTTCTTCTTCTTCTTCAAAAAAAAAAAAAGAGAGCAGATTTTGTTCATTTATTTATGTTTATTTATCTATTTTATATTTTATCTATAAAAAAAAAATTATGCATATATATATATATATATTCTTTCTTTATTTTATTTTAAAAATTAAAAAAAATAAAAATAAAAAAACACCTTAAACCAAACCCTAATACCATTTTTGACTATCACTAAAACCACCTTCTATCGGAGCACCACCATATTTTTTGAGCGGCGACTTTCCGGTGACCATTTTTTCCGACGGATCTACATCATCTTCTTCCTTTCTTTTCTTCCTAATTTTTTTTTTTTTTTTAAGGTAATCACCCTCTTTTTGTTTTGATTTCTTAATTTTTCCATAAAATATAGTAATTTAATAGTTATTGTTGAGGCTTTGTTCATCATCCTTGTACCTCTACCATTGTCCATGATCTTTACATATTTTTCATTAAAAAAAAAAAAAAACTGGGCGAGCACCAATAGACTCACCGCACGTGCAGCCCTCTTCGGCGCACGTGCGGCCCAAACAAAAAATAAAAATAAAAATACATAATAATAATAATTATTTACCTTATTGTAGCTTTTTTTTTTATATTTATAATGTAGTTGTTTAGTTTAATTATTTAGTTAGTGGTTCTCGTTAGGTTAATTGGTTAGTAGATTGTTGTTTTTTTTGTTTTACTTGTGTAGTTAGTGATTTTGTTTTATTTTTATTTTGTGATGTAATTGTTAGTTCAATTGTTTAATGGTTTAGTTTTTATTGTATTTTATTTTTATTTTTATTTTTATTTTATTTTCTTCTACTAACTTAGATTATTTTATTTTATTTTCTTATTTATTTATTCATTGTAGTTCATATGTGTGTTTGTCAATTTGTCTCATACTAACTTAGTATAAGTTAATTTTTGTAGTATATACATATATATATATATATATAAACCAAAAACAAAAAAACAAAAAGACAAAAAAATAAAATAAAATAAAATAAAATTCGGGAGTGTGATGGTAATGCGGATTCACCTGATTTGTGCATGCATGCGATGTTTGATGAGTTCTAATATAATGGTTCCACATTTTTGGTTGTGTTGGTTGAATTATTCTGTGCAGATATGTCTTCATCATCCCGTCGAGCACCCAAACGGCCTCGCAATGCCAACATTACATTTAGGGATGTGCCACTTGACGTTTGGGCCAACAAACCAGTTGCCTGTGATATATCCTTTGATGCGGAATACTTCCGACGCCAACAACCCACCGCGTGGAGTATCCGGAAACTTGAAGGCCGGGGCCTCTTGGGCATCTGCACCGTCACTAAATCGGCATATCCTCGCATTGTGTGAGTCTTTTATCAAAATATATACACCAGTGATGAGGCCCGAGAGCTCTTTGCTCCATTGTTGACGGGATGGAGCTAGCTGTCACACCAGCTTCCTTTGCCGAGGTCCTCCACTATTTCATGGACACTATCAATGCAGAACAGTTCCCGGTATTCACTCGGGAACTCACCATCCGGCGCTGGCAATTGAATTTTATGAGGGGCGACAAGATGATGACAACCATACTAGCATCCGGCTAGCTAACTTATCATGCCGTCTTATCTTCCTCGATGTGGTTCTAAAAAAGAATATCATCCCTCTAGGCCACAAGGAAGAGTGGCGATGGGACTTCCTCCGTGCCTTGTATCGATTTGACTTCGAGTTTTAGGTTGACATCCCTACTTTGATCTATAACCAAATGAATCGAATCCTTAGTGAAGTCAAAATACGTAATACCCGGTGTAGTTCTATGGGCCCTCCCTTTCAGCAACCTCATTACTGCACTCATCAAAGGCCAATGGACATACCTACTCAAACCAAATGAGGTTCAGCTTCCGCCGCCCACACTTTATGGTAAAACTCACTAGCGCCAAACCACTGCTCGCTTGCCGCCTCCACTACTCCTCCTTGAAGCCCCAGCCAATACTAGTGATGCCCCGGTAGAGGCCGCTGCCACACCAACGCCAGCGCCAGCACCAGCACCACTCCGTATGACGAGGGCACAATATCAAGCTCTTTTGGATAATCAAGCCGCTATTCAGCAATCGGTGGTTGATCTCTGGGCCGACTATCAGGCCTATCGGGATTACTCACATGCGGCATTTGATGGGTATCAGTAGTCAGTTGCATCTCTGCAAAATGACTTCGATGCATACCGGGACTCGAGCGAGCAGCGGTTTGATCAACTTGGCGCTAGGGTTCATAATGAGGCGTTTGAGACTCGGACACTGATGCATGCCCTATTTGAGCAGTATTTCCCATCACCGCCTGATCCACGTCAGTGATATTTGTATATTTCCGTTGTTTTATTTCTTTATTTATTTTTGTTTTGTTTTATTTTATTTTTCTTTTCCTTTTATACTGTACAGTTCAAAAAGAAAAAAAAGTGTGCGTGTGTGCGTTTGGGTGTCCTTGCCTCGCTGGATGTGCGGCCATACTGTCTGGTAAGATTCTCTCCCTTATTTTACTATCTCATGTACAATTGCTTACATTGTGGACAATGTTGTATTCCAGTTGGGGGGTGAGGGTATTTATAATAAGCATTCATGTTTGTAGTTACTGCACTTGATTGCACCACTTCACTTAATGTTCACTCTGTGCCAGTATGGTAATGATGTGAGCATATGTTAATTGGTGTAATAACCCCGACCCATAATTAACGTTAATTCATGCTTAAGTGTGCCTAACAAGTAATTGGGAAAAAATCCTGAGTTAATTACATGTGCATTGCATTAGTTTGTGTTTATATATGTTTAGCGTAGAAAGATCTGTTCTTGTTTTCGTTTCGGTTTGCGAATTGAAGGTTGGTTTGCAAATTGAAGGCCTTATCGGCATCCGATTCAGAAATTGACTTGATTTATGTGTTAATTAGAATTTTTAGAATGTTATGGTAGGTTTAATTGAAATTCGATTCAGAACAATTAAATTAGAATAATTAATGTCAATTAATTAACCAACTCTTGATTAAGCCTATATAAGGCTAATTTGACCCTACTAGTCATGTTTTTGCACCCTCATTTCCTCATCTTCAAGCCCCAACGTGTGTGTGTGTGTGTGTGTGTGTGTGTGTGTGTGTGTGAGAGAGAGAGAGAGAGAGAGAGAGAGAGAGAGAGAGAGAGAGAGAGGATGAGAGAAATTGGGATCAAAGACTAGAGGAAAAGGGGGATTGCTAGGATTTGTTGATGAATTAAAGAGAATTTGAAAGCTACAACTTCAACACTTGTGAACTCAAGCCTCTAGGTAAGAATTTTATCCTTAAGCCTTGAAATCTAGACTCTAATGCATGAACACAAGAGAATTATGTTGAATAATGCAAGAATTGAGTTAGAAATGTAGAGTGTGGAGCCATACTAGGCATGCATGTCCATTCCTTTACAAATTGAGTATAATTTTCAAGAATTCCCTCATGCATGTCTTGAATTCACTTTAATTTTGGGGAGTCATCAAGTTTCAAGTTGCTTTGTAGCATTTGATCATGTTTTGAGAAGCTTAAGGCCAAAGAAAATCATGCATGTCATGTTCTTGGATCATTCATAAACTTTTAGTTGAATTTTTGCATGATTGGCAATCCACTAGACCATGATTTCTTGAAATGATCTTTAATTCATGTTGTTTTAAGGGTCTTCCTGTATTTCCTCAAGTTTTGGTTCAGAAAAATCGAGTTTGGATGCATTAAAGTTGAGCCTGAAGCTTGGAGATCAAATCTAGAAATTCCAGAATTTGAATCCACGCTTGAGCGTAGGAGTTCACACTTGAGCGAGCACTTTAAGTGTGTGCACTTCCGCTCGAGCGACTTGAAGCACACTCAAGCGTGAAATGCAAGCCCTCAGAAGTTCTTGTGTTTTGCAGCACGCTCAAGCGACGAAAGTCACGCTCGAGCGAGGATCGAGCATCCGTCGAGCATGAAAAACAAGCAACCAGTACTTTCTCCAAAGTTTACAGTCTGCTCAAGCGAGGGAAATCACGCTCGAGCGAACCTTCACTTCTTGGATGTCCGCTTGAGCGTGGAAAGCCACGCTCGAGCGTGGACCCTGTTTTCAACAAGTTTTAACAAGTTTTGAAAAATATTTTCAAGTGCATTTTTGCATCCTCATCCCATCCTAGGCATTCCTAGGCCATGATCAAGACACCATAATAAAAATAAGAGTAGAAACACACTAAGAACAAGCGAAACAAGTTATGTGCAAGTCGAATGTGTGTTTCAGGTGTGTATTTGTCATGTGTTCGTGTAGGTCACGTGCCGTAGACCGTTTGATTAGTCTGCTCTGTCTGTCTACACTCGAAGCCAATTGTGAGTAATAACTTAGTAAAGCTATGTTTAACTTTATTTATTTTTTATATGATGAATTAAGATCTGTTTACTGAAATGATATATTATGTACAATGAATGATTGTCCAATTTCTGACAATGTATTCGTGGCATCCTTAGCATCATGTGATATTTGTTAGCTGTTACCCGGTATCGGAGGTTCCATTATGGAACTTAATATGTCTGTACTTTTTTACCTGTACCGGAGGCTCCATCATGGAGCTCAGCATGTTTATTCTCTGTTACTCGGATCCGGAGGTTCCTTTATGGAACTGGTTATTCATAACCACCATATGTTCTGCATCTGTTCTGTATCTGTTCTGTTAGTGCTAATGGATGTACCACGTATGATTAAGGATGAACTCTGATTTTTGTGTTTGATTTGAACAAGAATATAAATATGAATCTGAATTATGATTTCTGAATCTGTATGGACTTCATTCATTAAAACCCCTTTACTCCGTTATTATTTACTAGGCTTCTACTCACTATTTATATTATGTATGTATGTAAGCAAGCGCGTGACCAGGTCCTGAGTTAACGACCTATATTTTAGTTTTGTCAGCCAACCTTTGTACCTTCCGAGGAGGTTCTGGAAAGAAGTCAAATTTTATGGCTGTTTTTGTAATCATAATAGACTTGGTATATTTTGTTAAGTCTTGGGCATGATGACTGACATTATACTCCTAGGAATGATATGTAAATATTGTATCTTGTGACATCACTCGTAAGTCTATAAAAGTTTTAAATTATACGCCTCATGTATGTCTCCACAGCTCAATGGACCACTTATATTTTGTATATTAGCTTCCACAACCCCTAAATATATGTTAATCTGTCAAGAGGCCTCTGGTAATCCAAAGATTACTGGCCGGTTACAATGCTAAACCCATAGGGGCGGGTTTGGGTTGTGACAATTGGGGAACATAGTGGGCTTGTATGAAAAGGGTTTATTGGGTAAATACTCACATGTGATGTTTGCACTAGGATAGTTGTTTGTGTTTGTGGTATTAGTACACTTGTCATGAGTATGCCTTAATTCACATGAATGCACTATCATAGTGGTGATCTTTTTATTATAATCCCTGGTGTACGTCATTGATAATGGCTAGGGTTGTAGAAAAAAAACAGATGAGTAGCCAAGATTCTTAAAGAAAAAAAAAGAAAAAAAAAAAAAAAACACACTTGACTTGTTTGGGTTCGTGACCTTTTTAACTCGAGTTATTAAGCCCGTAGGGGTGTTTCTACACCTAATGCCCTAAAACTGTCTGGTTTGGGAGTCATTGGCCCAATACTTGCTACATAGGTTAATTAGAAAGCTTAAGGGACTTAGACATTGCACAGTTAAGGAAAATAAGGAGAATGACTTGTTCAAATTCGTAGCCTTTTCAACTTGAGTTATTAAGCCCGTAAGGGTGTCTTCACACCTAGTGCCCTAAAACCGTCTGGTTTGGGAGTCATTGGCCCAATGCTTGTTACATGAGTTGATTGGAAAGCTTAATGGATCAGGACATTGCACAGTCTTTCACAAAATAAAATAAAATAAAATAAATAAAATTTGAGAATCTTGGTTGCAACAGTTTAGTTTTTCTGTATATGTTGGTTGTTATTATGAGTTACACTAGGCTATTATAGTAGACAATTAACTAATATGGAGATTGCACTTTACACCGAGGGTACTAATAATATGTCTACTAGCATTCACAAATACAGGGGACTTTACTTTTGTATTAATTGAATTGTGGTTTTGGCTCAATAGATTTCTTCATGCTTATCCACTGTGCCTTCAATGACTCATCATGTCTTAATATCACACTGTAGTGGCACATGAGTTGATTGTTAGGAGGAGTAGTGTGGTTAATTGTTGTTGAGCATATATGAATTTGTTGATGTTTGTGGGTATCATTTCTAGAAACCCTCACGAGACTATACTCGTCCACTTGGGGTAACCTTGTGGTTAAAAGGCTTGTTGCATATGCTAAATGCAATCGTGATTCCTACGAAAATGGCTTAGAGTTATTTTACTTTTCTTAATTCTTGGGGTACTTACCAATTAGTCCTATTAACTAGACTTATTTACCTACAGGTCCTAACTAATAAATTTAACATTATAAAAATAAGAGAGTGATAAATTTATCACTAAAAATTTATTTATAAAAAAAGAGACTGATAAATTTATCAGTATAAATTTATTCATAAAAAAAAAACTTGATAATTTATCTTTATCACTTAATAAATTTATCAAATAGGACTTAATGGGTAATAAGTCTTCAAAGTAGGACCTATTGGGTAATAAGTCTCCAAAGTAGGACCTATTGGTAGTTTACCCTTAATTTCTTTTGTTTTGCTCAAGGATTAGCAAAATGTAAGTTGGGAGGATGTCATGTAGGCCGAAAACTACCACATTGAGGCCACTGAAGTTATATTTTTTGGCTTTCAATATTGTTTATTTAGTAGAGATGACGTGTTTTGTGCACTTATACAGATTTGGCAGGTAACACTCAAATTCAATCAAAAAGTGCGCGAAAGTAGATTCTCCAAGCGAAAAGCGAAAAATTTGAGCCAGCCACCCCATCGCACGTGCGGCCAAGCTGCACCGCACATGCGGCCCACCACCACTCGAGCGGCCCACCTAGGGATGCGTGCACAGAATTTTGGGTTTGTTTTGCTGAGAATAAAGGGAAGAAAAATAGGCTAACCTAGGGTTCGAAAATTACTTTGAAGAAAATGGAGACTAGGGTTTTAAAGAGGTGATTTCTTCTCAAGCTAAAAGGACAACTTCCATGGGGGCTTCTTCCTCATCCTCTTTATCTTCCCACTCCTCCATGAATGGCTAATCTTCTTTTCTAGGGTTTTGATGAAACCCTAGCCATGTAATAGAATTTTTCATAAGTTTTGATTGTGAATCGATTTGAATCAATGTATGGATGATTTAGAAGTTTTTAATCATTGTTCTTTTCATCTCTTTAAGTATTTTACTCTCTGTAATTGTTTAATACTTTCCATACATTAGTTTTCTTTGTGTTTGTATTCAAAGTACGCGACAAGTCATGCTACAAGAGACGGGTTGTGTTGCTACCGTAGTTTAGAGCAAGCGCCTCATGCTATTCAGGATGACTCTACGTTGAATGCAATTGATAGTAAATGCCTCATGCTATTCGTGCCTCTACGTTGAATGCAACAACCCTCTTGATCAATATTTCAAACTTGTAGTTGTGAAATATTTGGTATTTCAAACCGGATTGCAATTGATAGCAGATGTTTAATCCCGTTTATATGGTTAGTGGTGAATTCTTTGCCCTAGGATTTTTCCCAAAAATTAATATCTCAAACCCTAATTTCAATTATCAATTTCATCTAATTCCTTTTTAGTCATAAAATCTCTTAATCTTTTTAATCAAAATTAATTTAGGAATTTAACGATTAAATTAGTCTAATTTCACAATTGTTCCTGTGGATCGATATCTGGACTTGCCATTATTCTAAAAGAATTTGGTATAATTTAGTGTTTAATTTTGGTGTGTGTAACGACGCACGATGCATCAGAGGATGAACTAATGATGATAGTGCCCTAGTATGTAACTTAGCTACTGAAGACCTCACCACCACCTCAGAGAGTGCCCCAAAACTAAGGCATTTGGCATACTACTACAAGAGAATCCAAATGGTTAGAGGCTTGTGAGAGACAACCTATGGACCAGTGGCTTTAACTAAATCTAAAGAGCCAAGAAAAGATGACCTATAACATTCCTTGGGGCATTGTGTTCTTGTACACTATTTGGGCAATTTGGAAGGCCAGGAACAATGTTGTTTTCAGAAAAGATGAAGGAAATTTCCAAGAAGTTATCAGATACATTCAACACCAAGCCACAAGGACTTATGAAGCCTTCCAAATTGACCTTTTTACTAGATAACCTCTAAATCACATAACTAATTGGGTTTTGCCTCTTGCATGGAAAATTAAACTCAACACTGACGGGTGTTCAAAAGGCAATCCAGGACTAGCTGGTATGGTGGCCTTTTCAGGGATGGAAGAAGAGCTTGGATCCATGGCTATCATGGTACACTGGAGACAACAACTAGCATGGAGGCTAAACTTTGGGCAGTTTACAGAGGCCTCACCATAATGCTTGAGAAGGGAATGAAGGACATATGCATTGAAACAGATTCAGAACAAGTTGTCAACCTCATCAATGATGCATCATCTCAACACTCTCCGCACAGGGCCCTGCTGGAAGATGCAAAATTCCTAATGAAACGATGCAATTGCACCATAGCCCATATTTTCAGAGAGCGTAACAAGAGTGCAGATGGCTTAGCAAAAATGGGTGTGAACCACCAGGATTCATTTGTATTTCTTAATGATCCTCCTATTGAGATTGCCAATCTGCTTGTTGCAGATATCATTGGGTCTTCTTCCACTGCCTAAGGCAGTTGTGCCTTGTACTCTGTTTTTTGTTTTTTGTTTCTTTTCCTATGAATAAAATAAAAAAATTCTACAATCTTTAATAGCCCAAGTCATCCAAATCAGTATAAAATTAGTGTTCCAAAGAATTACATATAAATCAGAAGATCATATAGGTTTGCAATTATATCATTCGTTAATTTATTACTTTAAATAAGGTAAATATTAACATGTATCCATTATGTATTCTTTAATTTTAGAATTAATATAAAAAGTGTATTGAAAATGATAAAAATGTTAAAAAATATTTTAAATTAAGTGAAAAACACTAAAAAAACGGAGCATTTACACACAAATCTTAATTTATAAATAAGTCCTAACTAAGATTTTTTAAACCTTCAAGTTCCATTAAATTTTTAATAGTTGAAATTACCCTTCAAATGATGATTGTTCATCATATATGATTATCTATAAAGGAACATGTTAATTTGATATTTATTTTGATTTTTAAAACTTTAAAATATCAACTTATAAATTGAAAAACCTTTTAAAAAAATATTAAAAAAAATTGATGTGTTTTTTTGAAAAAATTGAAACTTTTGTATTTATAAAGGAGCATGATGATAGAACAATGATGTGCAAAATTGGAAAAAAAAAAAAAAATTGATAGTGTTCTCAGTTTTAAAATTAAAAAAAAAAACTGATAATGTTCTCGATTTTATTGGATAGTTGAATCAAACCAATAAGTAGAAAGATAAAAACATTTAATCTCATGCTCTATTTTTTTCTCTCAGTTAGTGAAACAATTATCTGAAATATTACTATGCAAAATGTTTTTAGTTTTAAAAATTAAAAAAAAAAATTGATAATATTCTCAATTTTATTAAATATGACTTATTAGTTCAAAAAATCTTAAATATGACTTGAGTTACCATAATAATTGTAAATAAAAATTTTAGATAATTAACTTAAAAAAAATTAGTGAAGTGTCTTGGTTTTTTTTAGATCTTACTTGTGTCATTTTTTTTTTTTTTTTTGGTTAACAGGAAAATCCTCCTTACTTGAGTCTTAATACTTATTAACATGACTTTTTTTAAAAATTATATTGTTTCAATTTTCAATATGATCCATAAAACCCCTCACTAATCCCACATAGAATGGAAAATGCTATAAATTTTAAATAATTTATTAAATTTTTATTAAACTTATCACATGAATATGGAATGAAACTTAAACAAATTCACATATATATAGATCTTACACTCAATATAAAAAGTTTGGTAAAATATTTAAGGTCCGTTTGGGAAGGGCTTTTACAGGCTTTTTTGGGCTATTTTAGCCACAAAAGATAAAATAGGCTATTTTAGCTACAAAAAACAAAATATCACATCCAACTCATAATCATTACACTCTCTCTCACAAAAAAGTCAAAAAAGTTAAAAAGCCAAAAAATTCTTCACAAACCAAACTTTTTAACCTAAATTAAAATAGTCAAAAAAATCAAAAAGCCAACCCACCTCCCAAAGGCTTAATAAATTATCTAAAACTCTTGACCTTTACATACAATTCCAGGTACATTGAACGAGAGTAGATGTGACTAGTAAACCAAATGAAAACGAAAGAACAACCATACCGTCCAAAGTGACTACAAAAGCATTGGAAGAGGTAAGAGACCTCCAATAGATAACTTAAACTCATTTTTTAAAAAAAATAAAAAAGTCATTCGTCAAAACATAAGTTTCAATAGGCTCCCTGGAGTATTTTAGAAAGATAATTAAAATTTAATTTTTTAATTTTTAATTTTTTTATGAGAAAAAAAGTAAATTAAAAATTAAAAAGTAACTTTTAACTCACTTTTCAAAATAATTTTGACTCCTTAAATTTAGCAAATGTTATAATAATCTTATATTTGAGGAGTTACCTAACCATTATTCAAGGTTGTATTAGACCGGTATTTAAAAAGGGGAAAGAAAAAGACAAAGGAAATATAATTGTAATATAAACTATTTTTTATGGAGAAATTACCACAAAAAAAAAAAAAAACTCAAACAACATTTGGTTGAATTTTTAAATTAACATTTGGATCAAAAAAATAAAAAACTGGTCAATAAATTTTCAAAATTATTTTTTCTCTATCCTTCTCTTTTTTTAATTTATTAATAAATCAATCAATCACTTTTTTTCTCTTCTCTCTCTTCTCTCATTTTTTCACATTCTATGCATCAATCAATCAAATTTTTTCTCACACATATCTATTCAATTACAATAAATAAATAAATAAATAAAAATTAAAAATCATCCTAAAATTATTTTTAAAACTCATAACTAGACAAATTTTTAATTTTCAAAACTCTTTTCAATAACTTATCTTTTAAAATACAACTCAAAACTCAAAACTCTAACAGAGCCTCAGAGTTTGACTATTGAACGAAATAAATTATGAATTTTTAATTTTATCAATTTAAAATTATAAACTTTTTATTAATTTTCAATCTAACCTATTTATCTGTTTCGTTAAGTAAATTTCTTAAAAGAATGATATTTTACTCATTAAGCTCAACGGAAAATTATATTTTAGATATGTTATGTACACTTGCATTAAGTTTAATAACAAAAATATCATTTTCTCATCAATTTTACTGAACAAAAATAAGTTGAATGTTTATATTAAAAATAAATCGAAAAAATAAAAGTTTTGTGGTGTGAAAAAAAAAAATTAAATTGACAAAATCAAAAACTTAAAATTTATTTTATAATAAGGTTCAAATTCTAAATTTTTTATTATATAATTTCCCATTTTTTTTCATTTTTCATGCCTTTCTCTTCCCCTTTTAAATTCATATATAAATTAAGAAAAATATTTGGGAGTTCTAATTAGAGCTACCACTAATGATGTGGGAGTGAGTCCCACCAACTGCTACAGTGTATGTTGTGTCTGTTTTTTTTTTTTTTTTAATTTTCACTTCACTAGTGGTAGATTTAGAACTCCTTATTTACAACTCTAAATCATTACTGATAAATTAATTATCAAAATACTAACTAAAAATATAGAATCAGCTGCTCCACTATGTTCTCTCTCTCTATCTCCTCTTCACCATCTCCCGTATCATTATCACATCAATTTTTAAAATATTAAATTAAATAGCCAAAAAAAAAAAGAATAATTAAATGAATATAGAAAATTGAAAAATATTGTGATGACAATCAATGTAGTTTAAAAAACACTATTTATGACATCCTTGCTTACGTTAAAAGGCATTTTCTAAGGACATTTGTGTTTTGTAGTAGTAGTAACAAAACTCTAGAACATGGTAGTATCGAAAAAGAATACGAATTCTATGGCTTACCCGGAAAGAAGAAGATGACCCTGCGCTGACCATCACTCTCTGGATCGAGCGGCGGCCAAAGCCCCACCACAAAAAGGCTCACTGCACAAATTTGAAGTAAAGTTGGAGTGAAGCTACAATATATATATATACACACACATATGCACACTTGGATTATCACTTCAAGATCAACCTAGAGAGAGAGAGATGGGGGGGTGGAGAGGGATATTGGGTTTTGAGTATGGAATAGTATTGGCACCATTAGGACCTGATATATCTGGTCCAGAGCTTGTAGCTGCTGTTGCTAATGCTGGTGGACTTGGTCTCCTCAGAGCCCCTGACTGGGTCTGTTTCTCTTTCTCTCTCCTTTTTCTTCCTCTGTTCTTTTTAATTTTATCTTGGTATGTCAATTGAATACTTCTTCAATACATACAGGTTGTTCTACTCTGTAATTGATCATGCTATAGCTTAAACCCAACTGCCAATTTCCTTTCTTTCTTCCTCTTTTTTCTTTCTTTCCCATTTTTTTTTTTTTTTTTGAATAATTTGATTATATATTATATAATACCATAAGGCTGATCATTTGATATGTCAATTTTGATTATAGTCTAAATTGTATTGGTTACAAAAAAAATGATTCATTCTCACAAAAATCTCTCACAAAGTATCCGTTCATAGACTGACTGTGTAAGAGAATAGACTTTTAGCAATGAAAGATGGTTTTGTAAGAGGTTTTTATAAGAATGTAGCACGACTGATTTGTTATGCACCATCTTGGTATTTCATTATGGATAAGGGTGGTGATCATTCGGCCTAAAGACCTACTGGACCCAACATTTGAAGCTAGGTTGGGCTTCTTGCCCATGAGAGGGACAAAAATATGAAATAATTGGGGAATAGCAGAAGAAGAAAAAAAATATACTTAAATAACCTGACCTATTAGATTTAAGCCATGGTCTGGTCCGTTAGCCTGTTGTGGTGTTACATATGATTCGTCATTCATGTGTCATTACATGATTCATGTCATGTGTTAGATCTATTTATTTATTTTTTAATTTGATGGCAAAAATAGAGCATATGGTATGATTTATTTATTTTTTTGGGTAAGATTTTCTTACATAGATAGGACCCACCACCACCCTTTTGGCTTTTTTTTTTTTTTATTTTTATTTTTTTGTTTTCCCCATCATAAAAGCTATCGTCAAAAAAAAAAAAAATAAATAAATAAAAAATAAGGATTGTTTGAAACTGTTGGCAATGCATAATTGTCAATTGTCAATGACTGGTACACATTATGCAGGCCCGGCCCTAGGATAGGCAATCAGCCCCCAGGTTTTGAACGGATTTAGGGCCCCCAATTTATATAAATCCGTATGGTACTGGGAAAACAGGCCTAAATATAGCCCAATCTGACTTCACATCAATTAAAAGGCCCAAGAAAATTCGTGTTCAGCTTCAGAGTTTCACAAACTATTGGCTCTAAATTGAAAATCTTTTATCAATTGATGTTTAGAACAAATCAGTGACCTCTGTATATTTGTTCTTTGTACTGTAGCCAAATTTTAACTGTCGAAAATCATGTGATATTTGAATAGTCAGGGTTGTTTGATTTAATCATCTTCAAGAGTAATAATGGTGGGGTGTTCTAGATAAAAAAAATTGTTGAGATCTTTATTTGTCTTCCAATTGGACTTAAATATATGCTCAAGTATACTTGAGTTTCAAACACCATTTGTATCATCGAGTGATGACACCTAATCATCATCTTTGGAGACAAATAGACTCAATTAAAGGATGGGTTTGGGTATATTCTGTTTTGGGATTTAATACAAGACATAGCAATTGAGATTGCCATTGAAGGTTTTGGTTAATCTTCGTGCACTTTTGTTTGAAAACAAAAACAAACTTATGGGATTTCTAGACTTGATATTGATAAGTATAGATATTTGTTTGATTGAACCAAAATTGGCAGCCCATATCATTTTATGAAAAAAGATATATAAAAATAAATAATAAAACTCGCCATCTAGAATTTTTTTTTTCTGGGGAAAGGGGTGGCGAACATTTTACAAGAATATTTACTTCATATTCTTGTGCTATTCAATTTGTGAAATGTCATTTGATTGTATTTTAATCTGTTTGTCTTGCCAGGAATCACCGGATTACGTGAGGGATTTGATAAGGAAGACTAGGACCTTAACAGATAAACCATTTGGGGTCGGTGTTGTTCTAGCATTTCCTCACAAGGAAAATATAAAGGCCATACTGGACGAAAAGGTTGCTGTATTGCAACTTTACTGGGGTGAATGTACAGAGGAACTAGTCCTTCAAGCTCATCACGCCGGTGTGAAGGTTGTTCCCCAGGTAGATGTTTTGTGATATTTTTATTAAAAATAAAATAAATAAAAGATGCATCTTCCGTATCTCATGAGTTTCAATTTACTATAAGGTTGGGAGGGTTGAAGAAGCGAAAAAAGCTATTGATGCTGGTGTAGATGCGATAATTGTCCAAGGGCGGGAAGCAGGAGGGCATGTAATTGGTCAGGTATGAATGATGCTATTCAACTATTTAAGTTATATATATATGCAATTTTATACAGTTGTAGAAAAAACTTAAATAAGTAAATCATAAGATGCAATAAAAAATTCATTGTTAATGATTTAGAACCTCTGTCTACGACTCTTATGTCCATGAACATCTCCGTTGTTTATCTCGTCAGAAACTTCTACCCTTTGTCAGACATTGAGGTTTGCTAGTTTTACTATTACAGAGTATAAACTAATAATAGTATATACTAATTCGTTTTCATAATTCTGACATCCTTCTCCTTGACGTGTTTGACTGTTTCCAGGATTCGTTGTTTTCATTGGTGCCAAGAGTAGTTGATCTTGTTGGTGATCAAGATATACCAGTAATCGCTGCTGGGGGAATCGTAGATGGACGTGGTTATGTTGCCGCTTTGTCTCTTGGTGCACAGGGTATCTGCATAGGCACTAGGTTAGGAACCGTTTCACCCTGATTGTATTGAACTTTCTTTTTTAGGCATTTTGACAAACTATTTCTTGCTATTTAACAAGCAGCCTTTTGGATTCCACAAAATTGTGAAATTGCCCATTTTATTTCACAAATAATTTTGAAATGAGTTTGCTGACAGACCGTTTTATTTTTTATGTAGGTTTCTCGCAACAGAGGAAAGCTATGCCCACCCAACATACAAGAGGAAGTTGGTCGAACTTGAGAACACCGAATATACAGATGTATTTGGCCGTGCAAGGTGGCCTGGGGCACCTCATCGTGTCCTCAAAACACCTTTCTTCCAAGATTGGAGAAATCTTCCTAGTCATGAGAACGAGGCCAATCAACCAGTCATTGGCCGTTCAACCATACACGGCATGGTGAAAACTTTTACCCTAATACCTAATCATGTTATTTTTATTTTTGTTTTTTTGATTCACAATGGTTGGAATGAATTCATGGCATAAATGTTGAGGATTATGGAAATGATGCCTTTCATTTTGTTATTCAACAGGAAAAAGAGATTCGGCGTTTTGCTGGTACCGTTCCAAACCCGACAACAACTGGTGATATTGAAAGCATGGTGATGTATGCTGGGCAAAGTGTAGGCCTCATCAAGGAAATTTTACCTGCAGCTGAAGTGGTAAAGAGGCTTGTTGAAGGGGCTCAACTCCTCATCCATCAAAGATTTAGTGGTGAAATCTCAGGAAGAAGCAAATTAGTTTGAGTAACGATATTCAAACATAATTTTTATACAGAATTTATATATAGAATGATGTGATTTCTAATGATCTCCTTTCATTTCAAAACAAAACATTTATAATTTTAAAAAATGTTATTATCATATCATTCTGAATGAATTCTTTGTATAAAAATTATGTTTGTAAATAATTTTCTAATTACTTTATTATGCCATGCCTTGGTATCCATGGTCTCTCTCTCATATGTTTTTTTCTATTGTTTTTTATTTTTTGTTTTAACTTGGTGGTGTAGTGGTGAGAACTTACAAATGAATTGGATATTGTAAAAATAAAATGTCGAAGTCACTTCAATTATGTGAAGCAAGTTTTTTTTTGGTTACATTGGAAATAAAAACAAGGACTACGCCCGTTCTTGAGATAGTGTAGTGAAACAAGTTAATTTGCACTAGCTGCATGTAATTATATGATTCTTATATATTGTGTAGTAATTAAATGTATGGAAATTTGTGTAAAAATGTTTGATACAAATTTTATTTATCATTTATGTGGTAAAAATAATTTGAATAGTTTTTTTAAAAATTAATTGTTAAAAACCTTTGAAAATAATACTAGGTGCTTGCTGGTTTGAAAAGTGGTCGACCTCATCTTGTTCTTTAGGACCTCTATAAAATTAATAAAACCTTTGTTTAATTTAAGAGTCATGATAGAGACCCCTCCAATCACCACCTCCACATACAAGTGGCGGTGGTGATTGGAGGAGCAGGAAAAAAAGAAAAAAGAAAAAAAAAATGTAACCAATGAGAGAGAGAGGGGGTCAAAGGAGGTGGGGGAAAAGGGGGCATGAAACATTTTTGTTAATTTAATTAATGTGTTCCGGAATTTTCGGTTTGATTTTCAAATTAAACATATCGTTTCTTTTCATTCTCAAAACGTGTTTAGTACAAGAACCATCGTTAGCTCATGGATTTGATCTTAATTAGTTGCGTAATTGGATTTTTGGACCCAATAATCACTTTTCATCGCTTTTTTATTTTATCTATGTACGCATGTTACAATCCTTAAAGGATGTGTACCGTATGTATTTATAATAATAAAAAATATATATAATTTTATATTTTTGAGTCATAACTAAAAAAATATATATAATCAAACGATTACATGAGGTATAATAAAAAATTTTATGAATTATAACTAAAATAAGATCATAATTAAAAAAGAAAATTTATTTTAATTAAAAAATTATATAACTTAGAAGTACATATGATATGATAAAAGGTAATAATAGTAAAATTTCCCTTTGGACTATCATTTTCAGTCTAATTTTTCAATCAAATATTACTTTTCATCTTTTAAGTGTGATTATTTCATCATTCCAAAATAACTGTCAGTATCTTTATTTTATAAATCTTATGACGAGATTTTAAATGTTTAGAGCATCTCCAATAGTTCATTACTTTTTTCATCAAATCTGAATAAAAAATAGCTGATTTTCTCAATCTGATATGGCTAGCTCCAACGGTGTGCATCAAAAGGGAATGGATCGTCCGGTGGGTCGACCGATAAGGCTTGTGCATTTTTTTTCCCCCTCCCTTTCTGCTCCCAATTCGTTTACTATTTCTTTTTCTCTCTATTACATATTTTTCATTTTTTGTTGCCTCCAACAATGATTTCCTTCTAAAATCTGATATAAACACATTATCCATTTGCCAGACAAGTGATATGATTATGGCTGAAAGAAAACAGAGCATAATGACTATCTTAAATTCCATGATGTTCACTTCATTTTCATCATCTTCTTCTTCCTCCTGCTTTGATGATGAGTCTGTTGATGAATATATGGTCACACTTTTGAGGGCTTATGAGATGAATAATGCTAGTATGATTCAGATTCTGCAATCAACTGATAGCTCAAAAAAAATAGGTGGTTTTGTTGTAGGCCATAAGTATATACACCGCAATAGAAGACAGGGTCATGAGAGATTGTTTGCAGATTATTTTGCGGCAAATCCAGTTTATTCGCCTATAATATTTCGGAGACGTTTTCGAATGCGTTATTCTTTGTATCTGTGAATTTTGAATGCCATCGAAGCACACAATTCATATTTTTTTCAAAAACAAGATGCAGCTCATATTGTTGGATTATCTCCCCTACAAAAAATGATTTCAGCTATGAGAATATTGTCATATGGAGTGGCAGCAGATGCAGTTGATGATTATATATGTATTGGGGAAAGCACTGCAATTCAAAGTTTGCAACAATTTTGTAATTCAGTGATTGAAATCTTCGGACCAAAATATCTGAGATCTCCAACACCAACTGATATTGCTAGATTACTTGCTATTGGGGAGGTTCGGGGGTTTCCGGGTATGTTGGAAAGTTTAGATTGCATGCATTAAGAGTGGAAAAATTGTCCAAAGGCATGGCAAGGTCAATACGTAGGCCATCAAAAAAAACCAACCATTATTCTTGAAGCAGTAGCTTCTTATGACTTATGGATTTGGCATGCATTTTTTGGAATGCCTGGCTCACACAATGACTTGAATGTGTTGGATCGATCGTCTTTGTTTTCTGATCTTGCTCAAGGTAAAGCTCCCCCTATCCATTACACTATTGATTGACATAGTTATAATATGTGTTATTACCTTGCTAATAGTATATACCCTCAATAGGTAAAACTAGTTCAAACAATCTCTTCTCCCCAAGGAGCAAAGAAACAACATTTTTTAATGATGCAAGAGTCCACAAGGAAAGATGTAGAGTGGGCATTCAGAGTGCTTCAATCTCGATTTGCAATTATAGGTGGTGCTATACGTTTTTGGGATCCGAAAATGCTTGGGAACATAATGAAGAGTTGCGTTATATTACATAATATGATTGTCGAAGATGAGAGGGAGGAGCACCTTGATTTCGATTATGAACTTTCATCAACCAACACACCAGTACAACTTTCCTTTACTCCTAGCAATGACTTCCAATCATTTTTGTCTCATCATTTAGGTATTAGAGATAAAGATACATATTATGCCCTTTGTAATGATTTAATAGAATATATGTGGCATCTTCATGGTGAAAACTAAATTCACCACGTCGACGTGAACATGTAATTTTGTTTATAGTTTTGGAATGGAAGGTTGTCGTGTTTGTACTCTTCATAATTTTATCAATATTAACCAAGTACTTAAGAAGTTCTGTTATGATGTTTTGTTGTGATGATCCAATCTATAATATTAAGAATTGTTCAGTGTTCAATTCATAATTTATAAATGTTGTCTGCTTAGATATATCCACATAAATTAAATTACCAAAGAATTACAATTTATAATAACCACGTCTTAATCAGTTACAAAATAATGAAAAAAGGCTTACTGATGTTGTTAGAAGTCTTACATTTAAATATTAGTCTTATATTTAAATATTGAAAGATTCATGAATTTTGGAAATTCATTTATTCACAATTCATATTTATTGATGTGGCATATGAATTTATTCAGTATACGAATTTATTGATGTGGCATACGAATTTATTCAGTACATATATGTATTGATGTAGAATTCGTTTATCCATATATTTATTGATGTTGGTTGGCTTATTACTGATGATGTTGCCATTCATTTATTCAGTTGATAAATTCATTTATGCACAAATGTGGTATACGAATTCAATGCCTCATCAAATGAGTCAATGCCTCATTTTACACACACCACCATCCAACTAATTCATTAAACCAATTTACCAACCACATTAATTCCCTCCACCACCTACCTCAATAATTCACCCTCTATATTAGCTTAAGATTGTAGATGAAATAGATTCACTCTATACAAACTCGGCATCACCAAATTCACTCTATCCACAGATTCACTCTATTCCCTCCACCCCCACCTACAAATTCGGCATCACCAAATTCTGTTCCCAAACACTACATATTCACTCTATACAAACTGTATATTGGAAGTGTGAATCCACAGAATTAGTAAGGCAAAGCATCTGAAACAACAAGGCCAACAGCAGCAGGAACAAGAAGCCAGCAAGAAAACAGAGTGAGTGTTCAACACATCACCAAATTCTGTATTGCATGATACATCCGCTTCACTTCAGTGACCTACAAAAACAAAATTACAAAAATTTCAATAACAAGTATACATTACAAAAGAAAATTGATATTTAATAACGGAAAGAAATTTTACCATGTCTGCCTCAGTTGTTTCACTTTGTTGCCTCAGTTGAATTTGTTTAAGAAAACCACAGAATTTATTAATTGCCTTTTGCATGTCAGACCAACGGTGAGACAAAGAAATACGGTTTCAATTTGATTCACCGCTCAATTGTGAATTAAAATAAACAAGTATTCGTTCCCAAAATATAGCCATAGTCTGACTATTACCAGTAATGGGATCTTGAGAGACTGCCAACGAAGATCTACATAAAGTTTCATCTTCTATAATTGTGAACACTTTACCACGAGAAACACGAGAAGTTTCTGAAATAAAATGATTATCAGTGTTTTGCGTGTTCTGTTCTCGTGAAGTTTCCGAAATAAAATTAATATCAGTGTTGTGCTCCAACATTTGTGATTCCTCAAACATTTCAAAATCTTCCATAGTTTGAAGCAAATTCAGTAGGATACAATATCTAACTTAGACAGTGAAAAATATTGGAATGATATACACTCAACCTCAGAATTAGATAATATAAACTGAAGCTCACTGGGAAAAAAATTTATAATGACACAGAACTAAAAAAATTCATAGCATGTCTACAACAAAATGTAATGCTATTATCAAACTGAAATACTCTGACAATCCAACTGAAATTCACAGCATGATATTATCAAACAATATATTTTATAGAGCACAGCAGCAACGGTAAATTTTCAAAATACTCTGTCAACCCAACGGTAAATTATTGGAATTGGTGATGCAGAACGGCTAGTTCTAAACTCAAAATATGTATATAGGATGTAACTTTTTCATTTGCATTTTCATGGGAATTTAAATTTATATCACCTTTCAATTTATTCCTAGTCCACAAAATAACCTACCTATTTGAACCTGTTCTAGAAAATAAACCAGTTCGCACCTGTTTCACAAAATAAACCAGTTCGCAGAATTGAGGGAGCCGGTCGACCGGTGGGTCAACCGGCCGAACATTCGGCTGGTTGACCGATTGGCCCACCCCAACGTTACAGCATAGTGAAATACTGAAATCTCGCACTTGTCCTCAGTTTGATAAAAATTTTGTTCCATTCTCAGTTAGATATCAATTTGGTGAAACCATTGGAGAGGGAAAAAGGGGCTTTTTTCATCAAATTTGAATTTGATGCTTAATCTGATACATCGTTGGAGATGGCCTTAGTTCATAACATGCAACTTATAAGACACGCATCAAATTGTGATTTGTGATCCGGTACAACAAAAGGGCACAAAATTGACGGTTTATTATATTTTGAGTAAATTACAAATACACTCCCCGAGGTTTGATTAAAATACGAATCACTTCCTGTGATTTTAGAAATTACATTTTACCCTCTAAGGTTTCTAATTTCATAACATATCGTCCCTTTTATTAATAAATTATCAAGTCAATTAACAGTTTTTAATGATGTTAGAAATATGTTTCAATTAATAATTTATGTAATTTTATTATTGTCTAGGAGAGCAATTTTGAATTTTATTTTTTTAGTTAATTCTGTTAAATAAAAAATACTAACAATGAGGTATTTGTAATTTTTCAAACCACAAGAGGCAAATTGCACTTTAAGTAAACCTCAGGGGGTGTATTTGATGTAATTAAAGCATAAGAATCTTAAACTCTGGATCATGTATCATGTAAATTATCAAGAAATTAAAGCAAATATGCGTACTCGAATCCATTGTTATGATTGAACGGAAGCGTGATTTTCAGTATATCCTTTGGTATTGCCTTCCAATCCTTTCCTTCTTCTTTAATGCCTTTATTCTCCAAGAGAGAGGATCTTGAGAAGAAAATTTGCATATATCTTTTCTGGCAAGATTGGGGACCATAACCATTTAAAGTTGATAGGCTTTTAAACACTAAAAAAAGCCGTGGCAGTTGAAAACCTAAAAATAACCAACTAATACAATTTCTATTTCCGTCCCTCATAGAAGTAGAAATTGTACAAATAGTATCTGCACATTAGGTCCATGACAAACATACCCTTAAGCCTATGAACAAAATTAGATCACTTAAGGTTTAGGCTTCTTTTAAATGATAACACATTTAAATATGTGGTTTCAATTAGAAATTAATCCAACAATCTCCCATGGGACCACATATGTAACCTGATAAACGTGTTTAACTTTAGTGAGCTCAGAAGTTTGTTATCATGACCTGAGGGTATCCAAACAATCTTGTCCATTAACTAAATTGATATAGGATCAAAGTGGTCTTTGTTACATTAATCGTAACTTGACCCACCAATGGTCACATATACCAATACAGCTAAATGACATAGATCAATCATGGATGTGTAGCATGGAAATTACATGTACTGTGATCTACACATGCCTATTTCCAACTGGTCCTACTTAACTTTATTGAGATCAATACTTCAAAGTACGTAATAGAGTGAAATAAACTGAATACTTCATTTCTGCAGAAACCAATCCAATTACATAGATAAAACTCAAGGTTGACATAAAGAAATAAGACAAATACAAACTCCCACTAAACCAAAATGTTCTCAAATAGAACAACACCCATATGAGCAGTGTGCTCATGAAAGACCTTGGGTGGTAGTTCCTTCGTAAGTGGATCTGCGATCATGGAGTTTGTTCCAATGTGCTCTATGGAAATCTGTCCACTCTGTACTCTTTCTTTTACAACTAGGAACTTGATGTCAATATGCTTCGACTTTGTCGAGCTCCTATTGTTATTGGAATATAGTACCGCTGACTTATTGTCATAGTATAACTTGAGCGGTCTTTCAATACCTTCCAAAATGCGCAACCCAGTGACAAAATTCCGCAACCATTCCATGATTTGATGCCTCGTAACATGCTACAAACTCTGCGGCCATAGTGGATGAAGCTTTGAGCGTCTGCTTTGCAGACCTCCAAGAAATCGCTCTGTCGGCTAACAGATAAATATAGCCTGATGTGGATCTCCTACTGTCTTGGCATCCAGCAAAATCGAAGTCGGAATACCCAACAATCTCTAATTGATCCGAACTCCTATATGTGAGCATATATTCCTTTGTTCTCTATAAATACCTCATAACTCGCTTGGCTGCTTTCCAATGATCCATGCCGGGGTTACTTAAATATCTGCCTAACATGCCAACTATGAACGCAATATCTGGACGCGTACATACTTGGGCATACATTAGACTTCCTACAGCCGAGGCATAAGGAATCTTTTGCATTTCTTTAATTTCAAGACTGTTCTTCGGGCATTGCTGAAACTAAACTTGTCTCCCTCAGTGACCGGGGTTTCACCTAGTTTGTAATTTTGCATGCCAAATCTGTTGAGGACTTTATCGATATAGCTCCTTTGTGATAAGCCTAGAATACCCCGAGAACGATCTCGGTGTATCTCAATTCCTAATACAAAGGAAGCGTCACCAAGATCTTTCATTTCAAAATTCTTTGATAGAAATCTCTTGGTGTCGTGCAACAAGCCTATATCATTTATGGCAAGCAATATGTCATTGACATATAAAACCAGGAATATGTGTTTACTCTCACTAAACTTGTGATACACACATTCATCAATGACATTTGTTTCAAAGCCATACGAAGTAATAACTTGATGAAATTTGAAGTACCACTGACGAGAAGCTTGTTTGAATCCATAGATGGATTTGGTCAATTTGCAGACCATATTCTTTGGGTCTCCTGACGCAAAGTTTTCTGACTGCACCATATAAATTGTTTCTTCAATCTCACCATTGAGAAATGTTGTTTTGACATCCATTTGATGCAACTCAAGGTCAAAATGTGCAACAAGCGCCATAATTGTCCTAAAAGAATCTTTCGTAGAAACTGGAGAGAAAGTTTCTTTAAAGTCAATTCCTTTCTTTTGAGTAAAGCCTTTGGCTACAAGACGTGCCTTATACCTCTCCATATTACCATTTGAATCCCTTTTGGTTTTAAATATCCATTTACAACCTACAGGCTTCGCACTAGTGGTAATGGGACAAGTTCCCAAACTTTATTGTCTTGCATAGACTTATACTCTTCATTCATGGCATCTATCCATTTATGAGAGTTAGAACTTTCCAAGGCTTGACGAAAGTTGATTGGATCATCTTTCGACATTCCATTTTCTATCTCATGTTCCTGGAGATATACAATATAATCATCCGAAATTGCAAATCTCTTTTCTCTCGTGGATCGCCTTAATGGCACAAGTTCTTGAGGTTGTTGAGTTCGTTCCTCAGGAACAATTACCTCATCTTGAATGAGAGGTTGAACAATATTGTCTAGTTGAGGATCCAAATTTACTTGAACAACATTGTCTAGTTGAGGATCCAAATTTACTTCTTGATCAATGACAGGTATAAGAACCTGCACTTGGTCAAAAGTAGTAGTAGAAATTGTGATTGCGCCCTCTTCCTCCTCAAAGATAATGTCTCTAATTGGATTTCTCCCCCCAAACTCAACATCCTCAAAAAAAGTTGTAATTCCCGTCTCAAAGATTGACCTACTTGTGGGATCATAAAACTTGTAGCCCCTTGATCGCTCGGCATAGCCAATAAAGTAGCTGCTGACAGTTTTGGAGTCTAATTTTCTTTCATGAGGTTTATAAGGCCTTGCCTCAGCAGGACACCCCCACACATGCAAGTGTTTTAGACTAGGCTTTCGCCCAACCCAAAGCTCATAAGGAGTTTTGGCAGCTGCTTTAGTTGGTACTCGATTTAAGATATAAGTTGTTGTCTTCAACGCTTCACCCCAGAGGGACTCTGGTAAAGTAGAATGACTAATAATACTTCTTACCATATCCTTAAGAGTCCGGTTTCGTCTCTCAGATACGCCGTTCATGCTAGGTGATCCTGGCATGGTGTATTGTGGGACAATTCCACATTCCTCTAGGTATTTAGCAAAGGGTCCTGGACGTTGTTCACCTAATCCGTCATATCTGCCATAGTATTCACCACCACGGTCAGACCGGACACACTTTATCTGTTTGTTGAGTTGTAACTCAACTTTGGCCTTAAACTTTTTGAAGACGTCCAAAGACTGTGATTTCTTATGTATAAGAAATAGATACCCATATCTGGAGTAGTCGTCTATGAATGTTATAAAATATTGTTGACCATTCCAAGATGTAGTAGGGAATGGCCCACATATATCTGTATGAATTAATTCTAAGACGTCCGTAGTCTGATTGGCACCTAACTTCTTCATTTTGGTATGTTTTCCCTTGATACACTCAACACAAATATCAAAGTCTGAAAAATCAAGAGAGTCCAAATTCCCATCAAACACAAGTCGCTCAACTCTAGATTTAGAGATGTGACTAGGCGTTTGTGCCATAATGAGGCTGAATGTTCCTTATTTAATTTACGTTTCGTACCTCGTGATTCCACATGCAAGGTTTCATTATAAGATGAAATAGTTTCCAGCAAATATAGATTATCAAAAGCATTAAGTAAACCAGTACCAACAACATTTGAATTAATAGACAAACTAAACTGCATATTTCCAAAAGAACAATAATATTCAAATTTGTCCAATACAGAAATAAAAATTAAATTCCGTCTAAAGGATGGTACAATAAAAGTGTCTTTTAAATCCAAATATGTCACGTCCCAAACCCGCCCTATGGGTTTAGCACCGTAACCGGCCAGTAATCCGAGATTACCGAAGGCCTGCTTAACAGTAGTACAGTAAAACAGAGTTCAGGGCCTGGCGGAAGCCAATACAGTAAATAAATAATGTCCATTGAGCTGTGACAGTCTGTATGCTAAAAAGATTTTTCATGCATTCACACATGCAGACCAGTACAGACTATACAAAATTTACAGTCATACAGTACAGGGACCCAATCCCTTGATAACAGTACAATAAAGTATGAACATTCAGTCTATACAATATTACAAAACAGTACGGAAGGGGGAATTACTAAAACACCCCTAAGCCTTAGCATAGCAGGCTCGGAACCTCGCGTTGAGGCACATAGGCTGGCTTGACAAAAACTGGAATAACCCCGACGCGTCTAGCTTTGGTCCGGTGCCTGTACACCTACATATATATATAAGCAGTGAGCTAAAGTCCAGTGAATAACATAATGCGTAAAGAGGTTAAGAATGTAATGTCCTTACAGTAATGAAAACAGTTCATTAACAATGTTTCCGTCTTTCAGTTAGAACAGTTATTCAGTCATATGTGGTACATCCATTAGCATAGCAGTAAACAGTAGGTCTTTAAGACCGAACAGTAATGATGGCCATCAGTAGTAAACAGTAGTGGTTCCACGAGGGAACCGACAGAGATCTCTGTAACAGTAACAGTAAACAGTAGGTGCTAAGGATGCCACAGTACAGTTCAGAATATAGGACATACATTCATTCAGTAAACAATATCAGTTCAGTAAACAGTTCAGTTCAGTATTCAAATCATTTGAACATATCTTTACACAATTGTTAGTCACAGAGTTCTGGGCTACAGTATGCTAGAGCGTGTCTCCCCAGTCGCCAACCCTACACAGTTAACAGATTGAACACACGCTAAGCTATGTAATTGGGAAAGACCATAACTTAATCCCTAATTTGCCTTGGTGTGTTCTACAACTATATCCTCATTAGGATGCCTTAAACTAGGCCTAAGAATGCCTAGAATGGGATGAGGATGCAAAAATACACTTAGAAAACATTTTCAGAAATTTCAGTGAAACAGGGTCCCGCTCGAGCGCAGGTTTCCCCGCTCGAGCGGACAAGAAAACAAAGGTACCCGCTCGAGCGTCCACTTAGCCGCTCGAGCGGACCAAAAAATACTGGATAGGTGAAATCTCCGCTCGACGCCCGCTCGAGCGTGTCACCCAGTCCTCCGCTCGAGCGCAACTTCTTCCGCTCGAGCGGACTGATGTACAGTGCAAGATGCTGGGAGCTCGATTTCCCCGCTCGAACGCTACTTTCCCCGCTCGAGCGGGACTCAAAAATCTAGAAAACCCAAATTCGAACTCCAAGTTCAAAACCAAGTTTTCAACCACCAAAATCGATCCTCTTGGGCCCATTTTCTGGAAAACTCTTGTAAACACATAGAATAACATGTTTTAAAGCTCAATTTGTAAAATCAAAGCCCAAGGGTGAGTTAATTAAAACCA
The DNA here is from genome assembly GCA_030407325.1 of Camellia japonica. Lineage (NCBI taxonomy): Eukaryota > Viridiplantae > Streptophyta > Magnoliopsida > Ericales > Theaceae > Camellia > Camellia japonica. Next base: position 150,178,867 of record JAPPVO010000029.1, read on the forward strand.
AATTCAAACCCATTTCAAGAATAAATTTCAAACCATGCAATGCATGAACTTTAAACCAAAATCAAGCTTCGATTCTTGCTCAATTGAGCTCAATAGTTGGAAAACAAAATGAAAACATGGGCTTTAACAAAAACATGAGCATGCATGTACAATCCATCATGAATTCCACTTCAAAATGCACTAAAATGGCCATGCATGCATGAATTCAAGCATAATTCAACCTCTATGCACTAAATCATGGCTTGATTCTACAATAGAGCCTAGAACATGCAAGATGAAGCTCAAGACAACAAGAAGAAGATGTATTTTCTTACCTAAGTCTCAATTACAAGTCTTGCAAGCTCAAATTCGCAATCTATGTTACAAATCTTCAAGTTCTTCTAGCAATTCACAAGATGAGCTCAAATCTCTCTCTCTCTCTAACTATGGTCGGCTAGATTCAAAAATAGGGGCTGATTAAGTGTTTGTTTGGGTGTAAGAAGGCTCTTGAAAATCAATAAACAAATGTCCACTAACCATGGCAATTTGGTAGATAAGCTACAACTTGTAATTAATTCATTTAAATCTAATTTAATCATTCCTAATCAATTTTCAGATAAACATACCATTAAATCACAAATATTCTACCGATTCCAAAACTCTAAACGGTTTCTAATTCGGCCGCCGACAGGGCCTTCAATTAGCAGTTTAAACACATAAACTCAAACAGATAATTAATCAATCAAACAGATGCAATATGCAATTCAATAGGTAAACTTATTCAATTTCAGTTTCAATTTCAATCAGTCCATTCCGTACTTCTCTTAATTCAATTATCAGTCATTATCAGTTCAGTTTAGCAGTAACCAGTAGCTAATTCAGTAGTTTATCGGTAATCAGTACGAGGGTTGTTACAGTCTCCCCTCCTTATAAGGAGTTTAGTCCTCTAAACTCGAGTTACCTTCATTCTGGAAGAAAACAGGATTCAGCGGGAACAAATCAGGATATCGCCTAGCCATGTCATCTTCCCTTTCCCAAGTGGCATACACACCACCATGGTTCTGCCAGTCAACTTTCACTAGCGGGATCTCCTTGTTCCTCAGTTTCTTGATCCGTCGGTTTACAATCTGTATAGGCCGTTCCTCGTAAGTGTAGTCATCACTCAAAACGATACGGGTAGGCTCAATCACATGGAAAGGATCCCGGAGATAATCTCTCAACATAGAAATGTGAAAGACGTTATGCATATGCTCCATTTCAGGAGGAAGCGCAACTTGATACGCCACCGGATTGATTTTCTCAATAATCTGATACGGTCCGACATACCGCGGCGCTAACTTGCCTTTGACTCCAAAACGAGTCTGGCCTTTCATTGGTGTCACTTTCACAAAAACGTGATCACCCACTTCATATTCTCGGTCTCGTCTTCTGATAT